>RJWK010020474.1:0-31438 GCA_004363435.1 Platanista minor | reverse complement strand
AACTCTTAGAGGAAAACATAGGAAGAACACTCTTTGACATAAATCACAGCAAGATCTTTTTTGATCCACCTCCTAGAGTAATGGAAATAAAAACAAAAATAAACAAATGGGACCTAATGAAACTTCAAAGCTTTTGCACAGCAAAGGAAACCATAAACAAGATGAAAAGACAACCCTCAGAATGGGAGAAAATATTTGCAAATGAATCAACAAAGGACAAAGGATTAATCTCCAAAATATATAAACAGCTCATGCAGCTCAATATGACAAAAACAAACAACCCAGTCCAAAAATGGGCAGAAGACCTAAATAGACAATTCTCCCATGAAGACATACAGATGGCCAAGAAGCACATGAAAAGCTGCTCAACATTACTAATTATTAGAGAAATGCAGGTCAAAACTACAATGAGGTATCACCTCACACCAGTCAGAATGGGCATCACCAGAAAATCTATAAACAACAAATGCTGGAGAGCATGTGGGGAAAAGGGAACCCTCTTGCACTGTCGGTGGGAATGTAAATTGATACAGCCACTATGGAGAACAGTATGGAGGTTACTTAAAGAACTAAAAATCGAATTACCATACAGCCCAGCAATCCCACTACTGGGCATATACCCAGAGAAAACCATAATTCAAAAAGAGTCACGTACCAAAATGTTCATTGCAGCTCTATTTACAATAGCTAGGACATGGAAGCAACCTAAGTGTCCATCATCGGATGAATGGATAAAGAAGATGGGGCACATATATACAATGGAATATTACTCAGCCATAAAATGTAACGAAATTGAGATATTTGTAGTGAGGTGGATGGACATAGAGTCTGTCATACAGAGTGAAGTAAGTCAGAAAGAGAAAAACAAATACCGTATGCTAACACATATATATGGAATCTAAGAAAAAAAAAAAAAGGTCATGAAGAACCTAGGGGTAAGATGGGAATAAAGACACCGACCTACTAGGGAATGGACTTGAGGATATGGGGAGGGGGAAGGGTAAGCTGTGACAAAGTGAGAGAGTGGCATGGATATATATACACTACCAAATGTAAAATAGCTAGTGGGAAGCAGCTGCATATCACAGGGAGATCAGCTCAGTGGTTTGTGACCTCCTGGATGGGTGGGATGGGGAGGGTGGGAGGAAGGGAGACGCAAGAGGGAAGAGATATGGAAACATATGTATATGTATAACTGATTCACTTTGTTATAAAGCAGAAACTAACAACAACAACAACAAAAAGACACATGCACCCCAATGTTCATTGCAGTACTATTTTCAATAGCCAGATCATGGAAGCAACCTAAATGCCCATCAACAGCAAATGGATAAAGAAGATGTGGTACAAATATACAATGGAATATTACTCAGCTGTAGAAAGGAATGAAATTGGGTCATTTGTTGAGATGTGGATGGATCTAGAGACTGTCATACAGAGTGAAGTAAGTCAGAAAGAGAAAAACCATTATTATATATTAACGCATGTATGTGGAACCTAGAAAAATGGTACAGATGAACAAATTTGCAGGGCAGAAATTGAGACACAGATGTAGAGAACAAACGTATGGACACCAAGGGGGGAAAGTGGCGGTGGGGGTGGGGGTGGGGGTGTAATGAATTGGGCAATTGGGATTGACATGTATATACTGATGTGTATAAAATTGATGACTAATAAGGACCTGCTGTATAAAAAAATAAATTAAATTAAATTAAAAAAATTTTTTGAAAGAATATATTGCACAACACACAGAATATAGCCAATATTGATAATAGCTTTAAATGGGGCATAATCTATAAAAATACTGAATCTCTATGTTATACACCTGAAACTAATATAATATTGTAAATCAACTATACTTCATTTTAAAAAAGTCAATCCTGAATGTGTCTTTTCCCAGTGTCTCACCAGCAACCATGGTGACTGACTCAGCTTCTAGAACACTCTCATCATTTTAGCAAGTAACCACTTTAGTTTTAGCTCATTCTATCATAATTTCTCAGTGCTAGATTAACATTTATATTCAGTAAGGATTAGTATCTGCTCAGACTCAGCCCATAGTTTAAATAATGTTAGAGAAATAACATAATCATGCCAACAAAAACATCCTTCAATATATAGAACTGAGAACACAACATATACAGGGTAAGCATTAACAGATCTACATGCATGTAACGAAGGGCAACAGTGACTATGAATTTGGGACAAAATTTCACATACGTTATACAGCAATGAAGAAGATAGAAAAAGGATTCACTATCTCACCATACCTTCTGACCTTCTCCCATACATTCCATGAGGAACACTTGAGATAATTTTGGAGGTACGTTCTGACATATCTGGAAGTTATGTGGCCTGCAACTTTAGAGGTATTGCTACATTGTGAAAACTGGAGAGTTGGCTTAATTCCTAAAGAGATTTATCTATATTTCAAAAGTTATCATAAGGACTCAAATTTACTACATTTCCAAGGAAACATACACACACACACACACACACACACACACAGAGAAATGGGGAAATTGGTCTATTTGCCCTTTATAACAGAGAAAATTATTTTTATTCACTCAAAGTATAAAGAAACTCATTTGAGTTTAATTATTTGGGGTTCAAAAAATAACATAGAATCTTATTTTGAGATTGGAATTTTAGTGGAAACACTATGTACAATCACAAAGAGTAAAGTGCAAAGAAAATAATAACCTCAAATAGAACTTCAGCATAGGAATTAGTTGTAGGCATTGTATAATAGTGCCACTGATTTCCATTTTCTTTGTTTTGTCCTCTTATTTTAACTACATTTGCCCAAGACCTCCTATGTCTTGACATTATCCACATCTTGAAAAAGAAAAGCACTTTCTTCAGTGTTCTAACTCTGTGTTGTCCAATAAAAATAAAATTTAAGCTACATGTGGAATTTTGAATTTTCTAGAAACTACATTAAAAAGTAAAAAAAAACTTAAAATTAATTTACTAATACATCTTATTTAATCCAATATATCCTAAAATATTACCATGTCAACATATAATCAATATAAAAATTACTGAGATATACTTTTTTTAACCAAGTCTTTGTAATCTGGTGTGTCTATTACATTTACAGCACCTCTCGACTCAGACCACTCACATTTCAAATACTCAGTAGCCACGTGTGGCTAGTGGCTACCATATTGGACAGCACAATTCCACCCAAATGCATAAGGAACATGTCATGCCTGCTCTGTGATGGTGGAACACATAGAATTTTATTCTGGGATTTCAAGTTACAGGCCAATGAGATCACATTTTTCAATTTCTATTGTTGTGGTTTGTGGGTAATAATTACAAACATCCCTTTCTAGTCCCTGAGTTCCAAATTGAGAAGCAGACCCAAGTTTCATATAGATATAAATCAAAATATCAGCTTCAATTTTTTAAAAAAGCTTCATTTTGTTATGTGGCTTAGATCTGTATCTACACTACACTTCCTAGTCCTGTTCGCTAGGTCTAGCTTTGGGACTGTCTGTCTGCATGGGGATTTGTGGAGTGAACTGAACTCTTCCTCAAGTGTGCTTCCCTTGGAGAAGGAGATGAGTGGACTGGGTTCTGCTTCCCTGCAAGGAGAACCCAACCGAAGAAGAGTCTTTTTCCATTTTCAATAATCAGATAAACAACTTCTCTCTCTTTTTTTTGGAGGGAGGGAATTTTAAAAAATTATTTCCAATACTATTTTGCATTGGGGAACAGAATCAGCAGGAGAATAGTAAGTCTGTAAAGCTATTTCTAATTTCCCAAGAGGAATAAGGTTTTAATGATACTATGGAAAACTATGCAGCACCATCTTAGAATGAGGTACACAAAAAACTTTTAGCTAGAATTATGAGTGATTTTTATTTCTAGATGTAAGAAAAACCTATAGATCTCTATGTTAGGAAGAGGTATGCTAAAAAACTTGCAACTATAATTATGGATGAGTTTACTTGAATATTTACCATACCATGCCAATTAAAAACCAACAAGTTATTTTCCCATTTAGGTTATTACAGAACTTGAAAAGGAATAGATAGATAGATAGATAGATAGATAGATAGATAGATAAATAAATAAATAAATAAATAAATAAATAAATATAAAACTGAATCACTTTGCTATACACCTGACAATACCACAACATTATTAATGAACTATACTCCAATATAAAATAAAAATTAAAACAACAACAACAACACACAAATATCCTATATTTCTTACTCAACTTTCCAGGTCTCTGTTTCCTAACCACCCTCAGAAATCTGTCAGAATCTGACTGATTAGAATGAAAATAAGTGCCCTGGGCCAGACATATGTAGTTAGGATGACTTATCTATTGTTGATTACAGCTCAGTGAAATGGCTGGCATTTCATGCCCCAAAGTGTGGAAGTTGCCTTATCTAAACTTGCTTATTTATTTGTTTGTTTATAATGCTGAACAATCATTGAGCAACTGAGATGACTTAACAAAAACTGGTTTCTTTCATTTGGCCACCTTAGTAGTTTTTTATGTTGAAAGTAGCCTTCTAAATGTAAGTTTGGCTTTACATAATTTCTCCCCCAAATACATGATTATCAGGTACAGTCACAAAAAATTCTGAATGGGGAAGAAAACAGATGTCTTTGTTTACTCTTTACTATTTTTCTTTAGTTTCCGAACTTTACTCTTTTTCATTTTATTTTTTTTTAATTCAGTATTTTATTTTCATTATACCAAAAAAGAGAATAAGACCTGATATTGAGTCAAATCTGACGCTGCCTGTTCTGAAGGATCTTAAGCAGTTGGGGATTAGAAAACTATATGTAGTTTCAGAAAATGTAGACGGCAAATTATTAGGGCTCTACCTAGCTGACACACTGAGTTCTGAGAGGAAGGTGGCTGGAGAGACCATGGAGGGCCACTGGAAACAAACTTTATGACTGCACAATTTTTGTAGGGAATGACCTTGTCAAGATCATGTATTTCTTCCTCTATTATTTGATACCATTATGTAACACCCTTCCTTTACGTCTTTCTTCCACCTCTACTAAATACCACATACTTATTCAGAATCATTTGTTAGCATTTTCCCTGAAATGGGAGTGTTACACAAAACACTGTGTTTGCCTCTTAGCAGAGGTTGAGCCAAAAGACACAACCAAGACAAAGATTGGGAGAAGAAGGGATTCGTCACTTGCAGCAAGTAAGAAGAACACAGGTCTCTTTCTCAAAGCAGTGTCATGAGCCAGTACTGTACTGATTTTTAAAAACTTTCTTTCCTGAACATATACACTAAAGATGAAAATCAATGTGAAGCTTATGAAATATTTGACCATAATTAAGGACACTGAATTATTTTAACAGCCATTTTTGCATTCCTACTATGTGACATACATGCTAGAGGCACTAGTGATATCAAAAACAAATATTCAGTCCTGACTTCAGTGATTTCAAATCTTATCAGCTAGACTGTAGTAAATATGTGGACAAAATGTTGTGTTAACACAAATGAGAAAAGACACTCTTCCCACAAAATATCTTCAGAAACTTCCTTTGGAAAGTTGAAGGAAGAACATCTTATTACCTTCAGTGTGGCACAGATAGACTTCAAGGAAAATCTCTGCAAAGAAAATGACTTATAGGAGTTTCAGGTAATTTCTCACACAATCTGCCTAAATAGCTGATTAATTTAATGAAAACTCCATTTCCATCTGTTCTTTGGCATATTATAGACAAAGCTTGAATACCTGATAAACTCAATGTCTACAAATTATCTGATGCCTGACAAATCAATGAAAAATATACCGTTGACCCTTGAAAAACTTGGGGGCCAGGGGCACCGACCCCATGCACAGTTGAAAACCCACATATAACTTTTGACTTCCCCAAAACTTAACTACTCATAGCCTACTGGTGACCAGAAGCCTTACTGATAATATAAGTAGTTGATTAACAGATATTTTGCATGTTATATGTATTATATACTGTATTCTTACAATAAAATAAGCTAGAGAAGAGAAAATGTTATTAAGGAAATCATGAGGAAAATATATTTACAGTAATGTATTTATTGATATTGGAAGTTTATGTCATCTGTTTATAAGATGAATCATCTGTCTGTCAGTACCTACATTAATATTGTCTTATATGATACAAAACTATGTAGATGTTACACACATTATTAACATTAGACTTGCTCAAAAAGAATAATGTGAAAAAGAATATTTATTTACAGGTATAGCCATTTATGCATTGACAATGAAGAAGGAACAATCGACTGCTTCATGGTTGCCTAGCCTATACACTAATGAATGGATACTTATAAATTTTTTATGGCATATGGTTTTTCAGCCATATTCATAATACAGTATTGCAAACATTTTTACATTAAAAAAACCCAACATACCTATGATGATCGGCTAATACACAGTTTCTCCAATTACAAGAGGAAGGCCTACTGTACAGTAATGTAATTCTTTGAAAACAAAGTTATAAAACAATAAGAAAGCTAACACATTAATTTTATATTAAATATTACTCACCTTATGCCTATGTAAGGATAGACTGGGAGCTACATACATTTTATGCATTTATGACAAAACTTTTTCTTAACTTTTTTGGTATTTCTAGGCTATGCAGTTTATCTGCAAGTTTTCTCAAATTGTTGCAAATCTCAAAAAAAAATTTCCAATATGTTTATTGAAAAAAATCTATGTATGAGTGGACTCAGGCAGTTCAAGGCTGTGATGTTCAAGGTTCAACTGTATTCCAACATTTGGCATGTAGAAAATGTACCTGAATAGTTAACTAATTTCTAGATTTGTTGACTGGGCCAGGGGAGGCATTATTGGGGTGGGGAGTGGGGAATTGAGGAGGGCAGGATGGTAGGAGAGAACAGAGTTAAATAAGATACCTGCTGTTCAATGGTCACCTCCAACCAGGCTGAAAATATGACACTCTCATGTAGGGGAATCAGAATGATGGAATTATTAACACACATTGGAAGACTACTATAAAACAGCTTTAACATTACACTAGTTCAGAATAGTGGTACAGATATTAATTAGTGTTTTAGTGGGGAAATAGTGAGTCCTTTGCTAATTCTATTGTGGCATAGCTACTGAAGAATAACTCATACCAGCAATTCATTTTCAAGAAACTAACACGAAAGATAAGCTAACTATGCTGAGTAATTTTCACACTTTTTTCCTGCTTTACAATTCTTTTCATGTTATCCCTGGCTGCATCATAGTGGAATAAAACTCTTCAAGCAGAGCTTAATGTAATATAAATATACTGGATTAAACCTTCAAAAATTTATTTTTAGCCCAAATGAGTTGCAGATACTGGATGTTAGGTCTTCAGATTCATCTGAGGACAAACTACTATAAAGGAATTAATTTATTTTTGAAAGGATGACTGTAATTAAATTCTTACCAGTACGAGGGTCCAGAAATAACTGTAGTGCCACAACATATTTAATTTTTGCTTGCTTGCTTTTTCATTACACACAAGTGCCCCTACATATAAAATGAGACCCTTATAGCTGTATTAAACAGCTCACATTAAATGGACGTATCATCATGGAGAAGGGTATTTACTGCTCACCTATTACAGGCAACAGTATCTTAATTGCTGGGTTATGGGTAGTTTTTGAGCATATGCAAATTACTAAAAAAATCTTTTGTTATTGCTTCCTTAATTTTCCTCATTGGGAGCGCATCAAACCACACATGAGTTAATTTCTATTCCTCATGGTTTAGACTTTGTGATCTTAGATCAAAGGATAGCAGAACTCATTCTTGAGAAATTCAGAGGACAGGTAGCCTGGCTGAGAAGGTTTCAGCAACCAGGAAAAACTGTAGGAACCAAGATAAATTGACAATTTCATAATTCTGGTAGTTTGGCTCCAAATACTTTTAGTTTTTATCCCTGTTATGTTTTTTCTTACACCCCATATCCATTCTATGTTAACATCTTCATGAGCCCTACTATTACTGCCTGAATTAATATTGAATCTGCCTTAGTCTCTTTTTTTCATAGTATGTATCACCTTCTAATATAACATAATTGACTTGTTTTTTAGTCAACCACTGTTTCTCCCTCACTGCTAGAATGTAATCTTTATCAGGGCAGGAATATTTGTCTGTTTGTTTCCTGAGTCACATGAAATTACTAAAACAGTGCTCACCTCATAGTAGTGCTCAAAAAATATTTATTGATTGGCTACACAAGGCTGACCTCTGAGCAAAGACATAAATGTGGTAAGGGGGCAAATTATGTGGATATCTGCAGAGAACTTGTTCCAGAAGAAGGGAACAGAAAGTGTGAAGAACCAAGATAGGAGTCACAAGCAGTAAAGATGCCAGTGTGGCTAGAAGTGAGTGATGGGTAGAGTATAGGAAAGAAAGGCACATAGTTAGTAAGTATGTGCCATAGTTAGTTAGTAAGGCCTAAATTTAGGCCCAGACAGTCTGGCTTAAAGCCTGTGCTCTTAACTATTAAATTTAGATCATATCCAATTCTGTCATTTATTAGCTATGTGACTTGGAGCAAGGTTCATGAATACTGTCAACCTCAGTTCCCTCACTAGTGATAGAGGGGTAAATACCTCATAGAAATATTGTGAGAATTAAGTGAAATATTGTATTGCAAAATGCCTTACAAGCGGATTAATAAATATTAGACCTCTTCCCACCCCACGCCCATCTCCTGGTTTGTTGGGTAGAGTGTAGTTGTTTAAGTCAGAGAAGAACTCTTAAAAAAAAAGGCCCGCCAGTCCCCAAATCTAAACCTGAAAACCATTATTATATCTAACCCACCAAACTGATATCAAAGAATATTCTGAAGGATTATGAGGAAAGAATAAATTCTCAAGTAAACTCAGGTCAAAACCAGCTGGCACTTGATAAGTTGTCTAATCAGGGAATTACTCAGGGATGGACAATGAATTCTGAGTAATGACTTAGCCTGCTGTCAGCCTCCAGATAGCTGAGTTTTCCATTTAAGAAGAGTCTGTGGTGAGAGATAAGGACCCAGGGCAAAGATAATCCTAATTACAGTCTGAGGCAGGGGACCTCCACTTCTATACTGGGTGGGGGGGCAGTGGGGGGGGGGGTTGTCAATGCCAGTTGTATTTCTTTGCCTCTTTTCAACTTGTAAGGAAGAAATTAGTGAGCATTTGCTTACTACATGGGAGATTATCTGTGCTAGGTAGAGTATGGACCCTACAACTTCAAGTTAGGTTTAAAGAATTAGAGGGCTTTATAAGAAATGTTGATCTCCAATAACCCAAAATATTTCCATATTATAATAATAATCCATGATTGTGGTCAACATGAAAGATATTTACAGTCTTATATTTAGGGAGAGGATCACATTTAAATATTATCTACAAATTTAGTGGTTTAGAATTGTGTTCAATGGGTTTCTGTGCATAAGTCTTGCTCTCCAATTAGAAAACAAACACATTTAGTGTGGTCACTTTCCTGCCATAGATGATCCTCACTCCCCAGCCCCTAACACACTGACACACCAATCACAGCTCTAGAAATGTTGAAAAACTTACTTCACTGACTAAGAAAGGAAAAAAAAATCTATTAGTTTAGGTAAAAAGTCCAGAAAGGGAAGAACTGGAGTCAGGCAATAATAATCAGGGCAGATATCCACTGAGCACAGTAGGTGCTGTACCAAGGGCCCACAATAATTTTAGGAGCCCACTCTGGGGGAGGAGAGAAACCTTTCCCTTTACCCTTTCTAGGTTCTTCTAGCTGGTTTAAGAATAAAATTGAATGAGACAGATCAACAGGAGAAAATCAAATATAATTATGTATGTACGAGGGTTCCATAAGAATATAGGATCTAAGTACATATGAGGCAATTGAGGCTTATATGCCATCTGAGAGAAGAAGAAGTGGGTAGGGGTTTGGACCTCAAAGAGAAGGAAGGCAGTTCACATGGAGATTGAAAAACAAATGTTTGGCACACAAATGTTTGATGTGTCACGCAGAGGCAGTGGGACACAGAGAGGACTTTGGTCTTCAGGCCTTGCTGGGCTCCCCTGCTACAATTAGCCCATATTCTTTGTAGGTATCCTTGGTGATAGTGCTTTTCCTGGATAGTGCTTTTCTTTATATAAATTCTTTAGGCAGCTAATGGGGAGGTAAAAAGACAGACTTCCTGTCTGTCTAATCAGCCTAAAATAATCCTCATGCCACAGAAATGCATTTTGGGCTGTCAAATTTTGCTTCCTTATGCCATGAAAATATTTTAACTTCTTTTAAAATCAGAAGAAAAAACAATGTTTAGGTCAAATAAAAGGTTTTGATATATGGTATTAATATATGCTTTTTACTAATGTGATTATAAAACATAATGTTTATATTTTTTAATGGAGGAAGGAGTCCCTGAAGGCAAACATGTCTAGGGCCCATGGAAGTCATGATGTGACTCTGAACTCAACATATGTTTGATGTTTAGAATATAAGCATTGCCAAGGGTTCTGGTATAGTTCTACTATGCCCATCTTTTTTTTTTTTTTCTTTTTAATGTACCTCTCTTTGTTTAGAGCCCATCAAGAAAGCAGGGCGCTATATTCATAAGACTTCTACTAGAAGGCAGGGTCAGATTGGCAAAAACCTCCAGCACAGGAAATCAGAGACCCTCAAATCCCAGCTCAGGCTCTGCTTCCTTAATCCAAGGTTTGTTCTGGTCCATGAGCCTCAACCATAGCTCCACTGCTTCCCTTCTGTTCTTAAACTGAGTTTGGTGGTCTGGTTCTCATGTGCTGAGCTCTTTCTGTACCTTACTTTAATTTACTGGCTTTGCTTCACTCCAAATTTGCACTTTTAGCTCAGAGACATGATCTTCAGGCTGGAAAGCAAAGCCTAATTCTCAGAAATTCCTTTCTAGAAAAGTTGTGTACTATATCCCTGGATTAACCACCAAACCACATCAGTTTTGCAGGAATGGGTCATGCTTCAAGTCCTGATACTGAGTGTGAGAGAAAATATTGCCCTTCAATCTGATGTAATTCTAACTACAAAGCAACCTACTTCTCTGCAATGATCTCCAAAGCTCACAAAATTTCTATTCACCTCTCACAAGGGGAAAGTTTAGGATGTGGTGTTATTTTTAATTGTTTATTTTTAAATTATTGCTATTTCATAATTCTAGGCCTTGTTTTGCAGTAGGTGAGTAAAGGATGAGCATATAATACTAGGTTAATATCTTTTCTTGTAATGGACATAAGAAATCAGGCCTGAAAAAACTAATTCTAAGAGGTGTGACTTTTTTTATTGCATTCTTTCATTCACTGATTCATTCAGTCAATCAGGTATTTAGTTTAAAAAATAAAATCAAGATATATTCTATATGAAGTATGGCTCACATTCCTTGTTGTATTTATTTTGTACTGTTTTGGTCCTATACCTGAAGTATTCATTGATTGATATTTTACATCATAACTTTATATTAAATATATTTGATAAACAAAGTTAGTTTACATCAGTATGAGGAAGGTCTTCTGTGGATTTGATGGACATTGTAAATAGGATCCATTGATTTTAATTTGTTACTCTTTTCCTGTTTCTCTGGGATTGAGCTAGGATACCTGTAATGGTCTACACCAAGGAAACAACATTGGGTCAGTGGGTCAGGGCCACTAAGTGGAGATTCAGAAAACAATATTCAAGATAATAAAGATAAGTCAGACAAATATAAGGCAAAAATTACATGTTGGACCTTTTTTTAATCCTCTGAGGATCTGTGAATTTTTTAAGGTATGCAAGGAGAGGACAACACTTAATAAATAGGATTACTTCTTGCATTATCCAGGATCAGACATGTTATGAAACCTCTGTATTGGTCATGGCAGAGGAAAAGACAGACTGGGAAATTGTGTAGGGGCTTTTACAACCTCAGTCTGGAGTCAACACACTATTTCTATTCACATTTTACTGGCCAGAATTGGCAACCTGCCCTGTTGGTTTCTGGGGCTGGACAGCATATCACTCATTATCAGGGTAGAGTTGCCAGATTATATATACTTAATATGTATATACACAGGACATTCGGTTGAATTTGTATTTCAGATAAACAACAGTAATTGGCGTATTCTAAAAATTGTCCTGGTTTATCTGAAATTCATATTTAACTGAGCAACTTGTATTTTACCTAGCAACCCTCCCATGAAGGTAAGAGACCTTGGTAAACACTGGTAATGGCCACTTCAATTCTCTAATCAAATGCCTTCAGGCATTTGCTTTTGTCTGGGGAAACATTTTCCACCCCCCAGCGAAATCCTTCTGGTGACACTCAAAGCATACCACCTTGGCCCTGTCTTGGGTGACTGAAGAAAGCTATTTACTATTTTTATTCCTTACTTCTATTCTTCTTTTCTAATAATCCATTTCTGTAAAAACCATGGTTTACAACTTAGCGTTACAGTGACTTATATGGTGGTAGAGCAAATTTAGCTTGCTAAAGTGTGTCTTGAGGTGTCTGCAGATAGTACCTATTGACTTTTGTTGAAGGACAGAGTTTGACTCATAGAAATAGCACAACTTGCCCCTAAGGCTATATTCCACGAACAGAGCAAAGTTTAGAATGGATGAGCAGTTTTAAAGTTAAACCAGAACAGAAGCAATAGTCCAGGGAATCCAACTTTTAGAAACTAGCTTTAAAAGTTGGTCCGAGGAGATGTGCATGAATGTGAATTTTAGGAGAAACGATTTTTGCACAGAGGAAGAAATGTCTGGGGGAAAGAGGTGAAAGGACAGGTCATGTATTCAGGAAAGTGCATTCCAAGACCATTTCTGAGGTTTGGAGGAGTTTCCTCAACTCCGATATTTAGATGAAAGACAAAATGAACAGCATAAATAAGACAAAACAAACAAGACTAAAGGATCTGGGGTACAACATTAATCGAGATAGTGTAGACAAACTGCTTGGTCAATTCCTGACTTAAATGCTTATAAGGGTTTTAACAATTCATATTTTAATAATTGATATTTTACATCATAACTTTATATTAAATATATTTGATAAACAAAGTCACTTTACATCAGTATGAGGAAGGTCTACTTGTATGATACAAGGTCTACTTGTATCTTTGTAAGCCATTATTATTCACTTTCATAGATTCCAAAACAGATTTTTTTTTCCACCATTAAACCTTTCTTACAGTCAGGCATACTTAAAATCTACAGTCTTAAAATTGTCAGATGCCAGGTGGTAATGGTGACTTAATAGTGTAAAAACCTTCCTTTGACATCTGTGGTTAGATCAAGAGATTGCATCAAAGTGTCTATGATTAGAAAAAATACGGCGTTATTAAACCAAACATGGCTAGATTGCTCGCAAGAAATATGGCAGAGTAGGGGGAGCAAATAAAAAATAAAATGCCTCCATGTTAATCCAAGCAATGATCACAGGCATTTCACTTAATGATTCAATCTTAGCCTCTCTCTCATAGTTTATGCCCCTTTGGGAAAGTGCAGATGGATGGGAATTAGATAATCAGTTTGGGGTCAAGAACTCCAGGAACCTGGAAAATGAGATCTTGCATAACTGAGAGCTGACTCTGTTTTTCCTTGTGCCTCCCTCACTACTTGCTCAGTTCAATTAAACCAAAATGCATAGTTTACTAATTGTAGTAACAGTATTTTCAGTAATCAACATAGTTTGAGGGGATTATAGAAAAGGGTTATTGTGCAATATAAATGAGGTAATACATGTAAAGCACCAAGAATGTGGTCTGCCGGAGAATGAGTAGCTGTTCTTATTATTCCATTCATTTTATTTATTTATTACCTCATTATCATTTTAATATAATGCCTCCTCAAATTTAATCTTATGAAATTAATACAAATAGTTACTTCTTTCTCTCCCTAACCTACCAACCTGAACAAACCCTCTAGACAATTAGTATCACCTGATGATACTTTTTGCATTCTAACCTCATTTTCCTTTAATTGGTCCCATCTCTAGTCTCTTCACCTAAGTAATATTTATATGTTGAGCGGCAGATAAATTTCACAATATCGGGGTATCCATCCTTAGGGTCCCCCAGAGATCTCTGTCTTCTCAATCTCATTTGACACATATTGTCTAGACACGTTTAAATTCTAGCTCCATGTATTACTAACTTTAAGAATTACATTTTCCTCACCTGTAAAATGGGGATAATAATTATACCTATCTCAAGAGGCTGTGAAGATTAAATTATAATATAAAATATGCTTGATGCCTAAAGCTACTTAATAAATAGTGATTCCCACCACAACTCTTGGTGGCCGCTATTGTTAACTCTTTGCAAATTTCCATAGTTTCTACCCAACCATATTTTCATTTCCTTGAAAACAGCCAACATATTCTTATATATGTATGCACCTGTTTTGGTTCCTAGTACCATGCTTTTCATTTAATGTGTTAAGCCAATTCTTGTAATATCTATTGATCTGGGGATTTAAAATGCATTGCATGGTCAGCGATCTTTGTTGTGATGGAATTGCTCTGTATCTTGATTGTTTAAATATCAACATCCTGGTTGTGATATTGTACTATAACTTTGTAAGATATCACCATTGGGGGAGAATGGCAAAAGCTATGCAGGATCTCTTAGATTATTTCTTACGACCCTATTTGAATCTGTACAATTATCTCCAGCTAAAGTTCAATTAAAAAATATATTGCATGCTGACTACTGTTTGGTGTTTCTTTTGCTGTGGCAAAATCCTGTTTTTGTTTTATATAAATTGAAGGGCTGCACATAAAATTATCTTTAATAAAATAGACTAAAGAGAATAAAGCAAAAATGATTTAAGTACTGATCCATGTAAGTACATTTGCCTCTTTTTGTAAACTGTTAAAACTGTTAAAACCATTTAAGTCATCTAAAATTGTTGGGCGCTTGGGAGTTGCATATATTCAGTGGCTCCAGTTAGCTTGTATCTTTTAATTTTCACTTCCTTTGCCAACCTAATGCCTTATTTGCCATGGTCGGCTCCTCTCCTCGGGAGTCATTTCACCTTCCCAAGCATTTTATCACCTCGAACACAACCCATCTGTGTTGTTTCAGGCCAACTGTAGCAGAAGAGAGCCGTGCCAAGTCTTCTGTGAATTCAGGTACTTTCTTCTGCCCTTGAGCAACTGGTCCTTTTGGAAATGACTTTAACTTTTGTTTTTTTCTGAATAAGATACAAAATAGCTTCAATCATCCAGTGCTGAAGATCTGAACAAAAGAAGCCAAGGTGATAGGGGAACATTTTACCAAGATCTCAACTGTCACTTCAGACAGCCAGGGGAGAGGACCTTAATTAAAGGTCATACCTGGGAGATGCACCTCTGGGGCTGTGTCGTTGAGACAGGATCAGGTTTCATGATCTCAGCTCAAATCCTATGGCATTTCTGATATTCTCCTGTATTATTATCTAAAGCACGTGCATCACCCACAAAATCCAGGGGAAATTCAGTCACAAGCTAATGACCTATGTGTTTAGGTATGTATCCAGGGAATAGTGGTTTTATAATGTAGCTTTGGGTTCAAGTATTTTACTAAAAGGTATTTTTCTAACAGTGAATTTGGAATCGTAACATGATTAAGAGCTGTCTTTCTTAGAGAATAGTGCTCGGCAATAATAATAATAATAATAATAATAATATCAAATATTCAGAGACAGCAAACATTGCCTTATACCATCTATTTTGGAAGCCTTTCTATCCCGTTGATGCTCCAAATTGAGGTACTAGCTTGACTTTCTATGAGCTAACCTACTAGAATTTTGTAAAGATGGGAAGTAGAAAAAGGAGAAGGAGGAAGGAATTACATATATCAGCCTTCCTCTTTTCCACCTCAACCACTCTTATCTTTGGGAAGATGAATCATAACACTCTTTCCATACTCTCACACTGCAAACTACAGAGTGTCCCTCTGTAGTTTATTATCTTCTTCACTGAACTGTGTGTTATGTTTCACTTAAACAGACTTGGACAAAATAAGGGTTGTGGCTGGTGCACAATTTGAATTGCCCAAGGCTGATCTTTCTTTAGCCTGACCTGGATAATAGAAAGAATATTGGAGTGGATATATATGTGAGTGTGTTTAGTGCATACAAGGAGGTTTGGAAGGATACACCCAATGTGATAACTTTATAGAGTGGAAGTAGGGAAGCCAAAATTGAGGGGAGGGAGGAGATTAAAGGATATTTTAATTTCCTTTATTTACATATGTTTAGTTTCCTTTATTTACTTATGTTTTACATAAGAACAAAGTAATTATGTGTTATTATGGGAAAACAACTAAAGATATTTACAAGGCAGTCTTGCTCTGAAGTATTGTGCTAGTATCCACCCTTGGGTAGATAATCCTAGAATGCACTTCTGCAGACGCATGCACTTGGGAAATACTAATGATGTAGTTAAGGGATCACCTTCCCCCACTTTCCCCTCAAATCCTGGATCCTAGCAATGACTTCAGATCTGCTTGCAGATATTTAAACAAATGAGTTGATAAAGGCAATTGATAACGGCCATTTAATTCTGAGTGTTTGGAGGTCTTTGAGTGTTTTTGAGGATGTCTCTTTCTGTTTGGTTAATCCTATTGTTATTCCCAAACTGAACAGATTGCATCTAAAAATATGTGAGTAAATCCCACAATAACTTACTTCCTTCCTCTATGATTATCAGGACTTGATCTTTCGGCTGTTTTTGCCATTTATTTAAATATAGCCATGATAAAGAGAATGCGGGCATGTTGGCATAAAGTATTAGGCTTTCTTTTATTGTTTTTCCTTTTGTTGTTGTTCTTGATGATTGCTCTTATTGATTTCTGAAATACATGAAATGATCCAAAGCAAGAGATATGTAGGCCTAGAAGAGAGTAGAACATACTCTTTTCCCTCCATTGGTATTGGTCTCAAGAGAACTCTTTAATAAGATTTCTACATGCCAATTTCTATCTCAGTCTTTATCTGTTTCCTGAGGAACCCAACCTGCAACATACCTTAAGCAATGTCAAAAGACAAATAACAACCTGGAAGATAAGATTTACAATATTTAACAGAGATAAAGGACTAATGAAAAGGGCAACCCAAACAGAAAAATAGGCAACAGGCATAAACAGACAATTTATGTAAAATATATCCGAATGGCCCTTACACTTCTGACTAGATGTTCACTTCTCATTATAAGAAAAATTCAATTTAAAACTACACCAAGATACCATTTCTAAACTATCATATTGACACAAATATAATATTTGATAATACATTATATTGTTGAAGCTGTGGGAAAATAGGCAGATTCATACATTGCTGGTGAGAATGCAAATTGGTACAACCGTTATAGAAAGGAGTTTTGCAATATCTAAATAAAGCTATTCATATGTTTACTTTTTGACACAGAAATCCCACCTGCAGGAATTTGCCATGAAGATACAACTCCAACAATATGAAAATGTATACGCAAAAGGTTATTTTTTCTAAAATCGTTGGTAATTGCAAAATATTGTAGACAACCTAAATGTCCACATATGGAATAATGGTTAAACCAATTAGTATGTTTACACTTTGTTAGTACAATGCATCATAAGAATGGGGGAGATCTCAATGAACTGATATACAGATTTCCTATATGTATTAAGTACAAAAAGCAGAGTATAAAAGAGCATATGTAGTATGCTAGTTTTTTTGTGTAAGAAAGAAGGGGAAATAAGAAAATACACATTCGCTTATTTGTGCAAAGAGAAACGCACCAGAAGCAGATATGAATGATATTGGTTAAGTTTCATTGGTAGGAATGAAGTTGAAGGATTTGAAGTGTGGGATTATACTTGTCTGCATAAAACTTTTCATATAGCATCAACTTTGGAACGATTGATGTTTTACATACTCAAAAATAAACAACAGGGAAAAGAAACGATTAAAATAAAATACAAACAGAAATAAATGAACTTAATTGTATTTCAAATTAATATGTAATCATACTAAGAGGAAGTAAGAATTAACTCAAGTAACTTTTGAACACAGTGTTGACTACTGTTGGGGAAATAGAATTGAAAACAAAATCTTCTTTCAACCCAGAAAACCCTCCATGAAGGTAGTGGGGGGAAAAAAAACAGTTTTATTACTGTTTAAACCAGAGTATGGTGTGCATCACAGGCAGTCCATTAAGAGACTGCAAAGACAGGAAGGAATCTCACCCTTTTATATAACCAAGCATATAACATCCATCTCAGACATGTTCTCCAGATAAAAAATAACTAGTCCTTAACTAAAAGGACTTGATACCATCATCTAGTACATATAGTTCATCCTAAATTTACCTGGTAATTGGGGTAACTATCTGTGTTAGTTAATTGGCCTTATACAAAAGAAAAATAAACTCCTATCTTAATGAAAGAAGGTAGGTTTGCAACTTGGAGCCAGGTGTCAGCTAAAGTTAGGCTCCTAGGCTCCCACAGAAACTGGGAGATACAGGCATTATCTCCCTTTTTGTTTGTTCACATTTAAAAAAAAATATTCCTAAAGTCCTTGAGAAAAACTTTCCTGGACTGTAAAACTGTCAAGAAGCTTTAAACTATATATATATTTACCTACATTCATAACTACAAGTTTACAAAAGAAAATGTTCTAAAAAATGGGTGAAGGAGGAATGTTTCTGTCCTTATTTTTATCAGGGAGAATTAAGCCTCTTATTTTAAAATTTTGTTTTTACACTATTATCAGCTTAAAGACAAAAAGAACTGTAAATAAATACCAATCTATGGTTATTAGTAGGTTTGCTTTTCACAGTGATATAGAACAGCAATTCTGAAACTGCTTTCTGTATTTTCTCTGATTGAGTGAATAAACATATATTAAGGATAATGAGAGCCAGCCTCCTCACTGACTGGAAAGAGAGTTACAAATACTGAAGGGAGAATATTTAGAATGCACTGTATGCTGTTGGCTTGGAATTGGAGGTATCAGTATCAATTTATGACTTTAGTATATAAAGGTAGATATAGAAGAAGATACATAGACAAGCTTATATCTGCATTCACACACTGACACTTTCTAGCTCTGCCATTGAGAGAGCCTAGATGAAATAGTGCTCCAGTGGCAATGTTCTTGGTTACAAAATACCATTTTGCCTTGAAAGGAGTCTAGGCTCCTTGGAAAAAAAGGTGATTATAGAGATGGAATTGGAAAGTAAAAGATAAGGCAGAAACATTTTTTGATTGAGAAGGAAAGGAAATTCTCAAAGAATGTGAGAACGTGTCAAAAAGACACAGTAGTCAGCTTGAGGAGATTCTCACTGGCTAATTCTAGACAACTTGAGAATCAAAATTAAGACTGAGAGTAATGGATTATATTGCAAATGAAATAAGAATCTATGTGTCCATAATGATATAAATATGTATATGAAAGAGTAGATAAATACATGGAGGAGAACAGAAAGCTCTTCAGGAAAGGTACAAGAAATGACAGATAAGAATATCATAATTTGGCAATTACCAGAACAGTCATTTGTCTTGGCAAGAATCATCAATGGATGCTAAAACTAATAGGGAAAAGTCTGGTGAGTAACAACAAAGTTCTCAAACTATTTCCTCACAAATTACTTATTAAATGCAGAAATAAAATCAGTAACTACTAAGAAACTTAGATACCAACTTACTCCAGTGAACAAAGTTAACATAATCAGTAAGGGGATGTACAAACATCCTGCACCTCTTGATATGATATGCTAAACAGGGAATAACATCACTTCTGTGGTATTCCTGGAAAAATGCATAATGCTAATCTAATCATAATAAAATTCAGAACCCACATTTAATGACCTTCTACAAAATAACTCTCCTTTACTCTTCAAAAATGTCCATATCATTAAAAAAAAATTTAAAAAAGAAAGGTTAAAGTTCAGTTCCACATTAATGGAGACTACAGAGGTTCTTAGACTAAGGGGAAAATTTTAAATAAAAACTACAAATAAAAAAAAAAAACTACAAAGGACATCACTGACACAATAGATAAAATTTTAATATGTATTATGAATTAGGTAATAGTATTGTATAAATGGTAAACTACTTGATTTTGATAATTGTATTTTGGTTCTGTAAGAGAATATTCAGATTCTTAGAAAAGATATATTATAGCTTTTAGGGGTAATGCATCACAATGTATGCAACTTACTCTCAAAAAGTTTAGAAAATATATATTATATTATATATTATGAGTATTTTCTAAACTACTATTATATACATAGTATATATAACTAATATATATAAATGCACAATTTATTATATATAATTATTTTCTAAAAAATAGGTATTCACGCACATGAAGACAGAGAGAATCATAAGGCAAAAAGGAGAAAATAAACACAGTTGGTGAATCTGTAAAGTCTATGTGATGATCCTTTTACAAATCATGCAAATTAACTGTAAAATTATATCAAAATAAAAAGTTATCAAAATTATATTTTGATAAATTAAATATGGTTAATATTCCCAAACCTGTGTTTTCTAACATATAAAATTTTAAGCAACAAATGAGTTGATACTGTGGCAGCTGTCTGCTCCTGAGAGCCATTAAGAATAACAAAATGAATAACCAACATTCACTGAGCACTTACCACATAGCAGTCACTATGCTCTCTTTATTTGCATTATGTAATTCCCACAATATACTTTTGGTACAGGTACCAGTATCTTCATTTTACAGGAAGGGGTTTTTAAAAAGTTAAATAATTTTCCATAGGTCACTGAACAAGAGTGGCAGAAAAAAGATTTAAATTCTAAGGCCCCAGGTTAACATTTCAATGCTTTATCCTTTGGTTCTTTCTAGAACTGGTTTATTCTCCCACTATGGTAAAAAAAAAAAAAAAATTTATAGATCAAATAGACAAAGGGGTGTGGTTAGGTGAAATCTATTATTTAGTAGGTATATTTTGGAATTCTGGAAATTTGGAAAGCCAAAGAACCTAGAAATATTTAGATGGTAGCAGATTAATGGTTATGTTCTGAATGCTTACATTTTATATTTTGTCAAAGATGAAAAGCAGAATTACCTATATCCCAGATATCCAAATAGCAAAGTTTCAGGAGGTATCTATGGACATTTACCCACCAAATGTTTCAAGATATATAGTAAACTACTTTTCAATGGCACAATATTAGATGTGTCAGAATCTATTTCTTCCATCTTTTCTGCTGCATCTCCTATTGTCTTCATAGTGCTAAAGGATATGTAACCACACAACCAGACATCAATTCATTATTTAGATATGAAAAAGAAAAATATTCTAATAGCTAGAAACATAACCATAATATAAAAATAAAGTTGTATATATTGGTAGAAAGATCTATTTAACCAAGAATGAGAGGAGATTAGAGGGGAAAGACAGATGTCTGTGCACGTTATGAACAATTATTATTGCTTTGTACATATTTTGAAATTGTTTTGAATTACATTTCCTGGAATTATCCTACAATGACAATAACAGTCACTCATTCATTCATTATTAATCCATTCATTCAATATTTTTTGAGTGCTTATTATATTTCCTTTCCTCCTTTGGTTTTCATTTTTTTTACTTCTACCAAACTTATATAGGAAAAACAAACTTTCAGAATTGTCCTAGCTGGTTCCTTGTATTCTTCCTAAGCATCCCAAATGCTTTGACTCATATTTTTTCCTCTATGAGCAATTCTAGCTCACCTGACATTGTCTGACAGCACTTCATGACCAAACACAAAGAAAGAATCCTGAGGACCTCAAGTTCTAACTGAGAATATTCATGCCTAAACATATGTCACAACACTGTATTTAAATAGGCTTACTTTGATTTAGAAGTGCAGTGATATAGCATATAGAGGGGAGGAGAGCGAATAACCCTGACTATGGCTGTCTAGTCTGAACCTGGACTTAATGCTAAGTATACATTTCAAGAGATGAAGATGGAGAAAGAGGATGCCAGGAGAGAGGACTCCTCTGAGGAATGCAGTTAATCTTTAAATAGGATTCCAATTCAGTGAAGCAGGAAGAGATTTTAGGAAGTCTGTGTCTCCACAATAGTCACATTCAGATACAAATTAGAAAGTGAACCAGGGGCAATCTGGATATTATCTAGGAGGGCAAGAAAGAAAATCCACCTCAGAAGATAGAGATGACCAAGTGGAAGCTTCTGGTTGCTAGGGACCAATGAGGATAGAGAAACCTAGATTTGAACATGTCACCCAGATCCCTGCAGAGGCTCCAAGTGATGAGAGCTTTGGCATCTTCCAGGAATTGCAGCCATGAGTTTAAAGCTGCACCACTCTATTTCCAAATCCCACTGATTAATGACAAAGACCTGATCAACTAAGTGACTGTTAATTCTTTAAATACAATGTGCCCAACGTTGCACTGAGATGTTAGGAAGGATTAAAAAGAAAGGACAAAGATTCATTCTGTATTCTCTATGCTCAAATACATGAATTAGCTGCAAAATTTGGTCAACTTGCCAAAAAGCTTCTTAAAATACCAAGGGAAAAAAATTATAGTACAAAATTTAAGTCTTGGAGATCATCAGTGTGTTTGTCACACTACAGTAAGTTTACTTTGTACAAAAGATACCATATTTTGAAAAAAAAGGTCATTGTGGAACACATCAATTTACAATCACTTTATTATTCATGTTTTCTCATAAGCTTAGTATCTTGAATAAACAAATCTCCTATAAAGGTAACATTTTTGGAATGGGGAATATTGAATTCAAACTTTTTTCCAGTATGGTATATTGTAGTTTTTGTTATGATGATGAATGTTTTTAATCCAGTCACTTTAAATTAGTTATGCTTCATTTTCATCTATAACTCTTGAAATATCTTTCATTTAGGGGCCAGGAGAATGTAGTATCAATACAAAATGGCTCAAATGACAAATGGTCTAAAACAAAATACTTTATTGATATGAGAAATACTTAGGATAGCAAAATTAACTTTTTAAATACAACTTTTTTGTTTTGAGCCTACAAGTTTTTAAATGTTTCTGCATATTAGATTGAAATAATGACATAATTATAATAATTCTTCTAGTACTTATAGTGACAAATTTATTCTTAGTTAATTCATTTGTTTTTATGTAGGGACTTCCATAGAATTGTGCTTTAATTAAGTACTAACCAGGCTATTATTTGAAAGTGTTTCCAACTCGACAATAAATGGTGGTGATTTAGTTATAATTAAATAGAAATGAGTATATGAAAGCCTAATGAAGTTCTATTTCAATACATTTATATTACCTACTCGCCCTGTAAATTGTTATACTTCATTGTAATTAACTAGAAATTAACTCATTTAATTAAAAAAAAACAACAATTTCTGGTCTCAGAATTCTTACTTTGTTATTATATATCCATTGAAAACCTAATTGAGAGTGCAGGAAACATAATGAATAAAAACAAAAAAATTAGTGTAGGGTTGCAAGTGAATTATAATTGAAACTGTTTACAGAATTATGACGGATCTGTATCATCCAACATTTTTCTGCATCACATGTCTCTGATACTAAATATCTTTACATATTTAGTGTTCAATGTTTTATCAGATGCTGTACATTCTATTTCTCTCCTGTCTTTTATTATCTGATATGAAGGGCATTATCACATTAGTTCTTGTCAGTAAGTCATTTTTTAATTTCTAGAGGATGGAGTACTCTACTTGTTCACATTGCTGTGTTTTAATGCATTTGCCTAGCTGGGCAGGATATGTCCTTTTTCCCCCCCTCCCCACCCCCTACCAAGCTTAGAAAATGTGAGGAATTAACTGAGTGGCTGCTAATTTTTCTTTTGTTTTCTACTTCTACTTTTTTTTCCTCTTCCTCCGTTTCTTCTCTTTCTCCCTTTCCCTCTTCTCCTTCCCCTCGTCATCCTCCTCTTTCTTCTGCTCCTCCTCTTCTGTTCTCTATCCTCCCCACCTCCTCTTCTTCTTCCTCTTTTTCTTTTCTTTGGAGCAACTTTTTTGAGATGTAATCCATATATCCTACAATTCACCCATTTACAATTCAGTGTTTTTTACTATATTCATACGGATATGTGCAACCATCACCACAGTAAAGTTTAGCTCATTTTCATCACCTCAAACAGAAATGCCATAGCTTTACGCTTTGGCTATCACTCCCCCTATTCCCCCATCCTTCCCCCCACCCCAGTTCTAAGCAACCACTAATCTACTTTCTGTCTCTATAGATTTCTTTATTCTGGACATTTTATATGAATAAGATCATATGATATATGCTTTTTTGTGACTGGCTTCTTTCACTTAGCCTAATGTTTTCAAGGTCCACTCATATTGTAACATGTATTAGTACCTTATTCCTTTTTGTGGCCAAATATTATTCCATTATATGAATTACCATGTTTTCTTTATTGATTTGTTAGTTAACAAACATTTGGTTTGTTTCTATCTTTTGACAATTATGAATAATGCTATTTATATACATTTGTATGCAAGAATTTTTTTGTGTTTTATTTTTCATGGTTGTATGTGTAGGAGCAGAATTGCTGAGTCATATGGTGACTCTATATTTAACATTTTGAGGAAATGCCACACTGTTTTCCAAAGTGATTCCATATTTACATCCCCATCAGTAGTGTATGAGGGTTCCAATTTCTCTATATCCTCATCAGCCCTTATTATTATCATCTAACTTTTTGCTTATAGCCACTCTACTGAGTGTGAAGTGGTATCTCACTGTTTCTCTGATTTGCATTACCTTGATGATTAATAGTGTCAAGTATTTTTTCATGTGTTTATTGGCCATTTGTATATCTTCCTTGGAGAAATGTCTTTTCAGATCTTTTGCCCATTTAAAAATAGAATTATTTGTCTTTTATTATTTAGTTGTGTTTCATACATTTAAAATATAAATCCCTTATCAGATATATAATTTCCAAATAACTGAATGGCTTCAGATTTTACTACCCATCAACCACTAGCATACAGTGCCAAGATTACGTGTGATTAATGGTCACAACCACATAGCGACTTTAGTGAATATTCTGAACCCAGTTACTAGATTAATTCAGTCTTCATTTGGCATTTATTTCTTGTGTTTGAAATGAACACTAGTAAGAGAATTTTAAAATAAAATTGTAAACAA
Organism: Platanista minor; assembly: GCA_004363435.1. Classification (NCBI taxonomy): domain Eukaryota; kingdom Metazoa; phylum Chordata; class Mammalia; order Artiodactyla; family Platanistidae; genus Platanista; species Platanista minor. The sequence continues at coordinate 6,325 of RJWK010020474.1, read as the reverse complement.
CAGCTAATCCTTCTTAGCCATGTTATTACACATCAGTATAGAATACTTTTAAAATCCTAACTTTAATATTAAGTCCCTGGCACTTTGCATAACAACAAAATTCCTTAAGGAAACTAGAGTACAACTAGTTTTACTAGAGTAAAACTAGAGACTGTACCAGAATACAGTCTCCATAAATGGATTTTCCTCTTCCGTCTCTTAAGAAGTCTGTCACTGAACCTCATCATCAAGGAAAGGACTTTAAGGATTTCAAGGAAAAGAAGTATTCCACATCTCAAAGCAATTAAATAAGCCTAAAAGTAATTTCTCACATCTAACTGAACTTATATGTATGTATGTTACATCTATATAGTCATCACAAGTACATATTCTATTTAAAAATCTCAGGGTTCAGGAGTTGGGTCTGGAGACGGTTTCTGAAGTAGACTGATGAGTTTACATCAATCCATTCACATATCTCTAATTAGTTTCCTATATTTTTATAGGATTCAGCAGCTAGGAATGGAGCCCTTGGGTCTAGGACACAAGAGTACTGACTGGGTGACACTGGTTTTTCACCCATTGCTTCTCTGGCAGCAAAAGAGCTAACTGGTCAAGTCCTTCCTTATTGTTTGTCTTTTGTTTCCGTATTAGTCAACTGTTTCATCCTAATCATGGATCCTGTGCTAATGGTTATTTTGAAGGCATCACTCAGCCATTATAGTTGAGAATGTCCTAGATTATTTTTGAGATTCTTCATGAGGCTTTTTTTTCCTACCATTACATAGTTGTATGATGCTTTCCTGGACATGTTTCAGTGGGTTGCTCTCCCTTTTATATGTGGTCTGTCAAACTAGACTTCATACTAATCGGCACATAACCTTCGCCAATCCAAATGGAATTCTTACTTGCTGCTCCCTACATTCCCACCCATTAGCATATTGGATCATCCCAGTGTTTCATCCATCTACACTCATGGTTGGATATGCTTATGGAAACTAATTTCTTCACTTCTACAGTTTCTCAGTGATAGGAAATCATTTTTTTCTTTTTCTTTTATTTACTTTTTTATACAGCGGGTTCTTACTAGTCATCAATTTTATACACATCAGTGTATACACGTCAATTCCAATCGCCCAATTTATCACACCCCAACCACCCCCCCCCCCCCACCGTGGCTTTCCCCTCTTGGTGTCCTCAATTTCTGCCCTGCAAATCGGTTCATCTGTACCATTTTTCTAGGTTCCACAGATATGCGTTAATATACGATATTTGTTTTTCTCTTTCTGACTTAACTTCACTCTGTATGACAGTCTCTAGATCCATCCACGTCTCTACAAATGACCCAATTTCATTCCTTTTTATGGCTGAATAATATTCCATTGTATATATGTACCACAACTTCTTTATCCATTCATCTGTCGATGGGCATTTAGGTTGCTTCCATGACCTGGCTATTGTAAATAGTGCTGCAATGAACATTGGGGTGCATGTGTCTTTTTGAATTATGGTTTTCTCTGGGTATATGCCCAGTAGTGGGATTGATTGCTGGGTTGTATGGTAATTCTATTTTTAGTTCTTTAAGTAACCTCCATATTGTTCTCCATAGTGGCTGTATCAATTTACATTCCCACCAACAGTGCAAGAGGGTTCCCTTTTTTCCACACCCTCTCCAGCATTTGTTGTTTGCAGATTTTCTGATGATGCCCATTCTAACTGGTGTGAGATGATACCTCATTGTAGTTTTGATTTGCATTTCTCTAATAATTAGTGATGTTGAGCAGGTTTTCATGTGCTTCTTGGCCATCTGTATGTCTTCTTGGGAGAAATGTCTATTTAGGTCTTCTGCCCATATTTGGATTGGGTTGTTTGTTTTCTTAACATTGAGATGCATGAGCTGTTTATATACTTTATAGATTAATCCTTTGTCCGTTGATTCATTTGCAAATATTTTCTCCCATTTTGAGGGTTGTATTTTCGTCTCGTTTATGGTTTCCTTTGCTGTGCAAAAGCTTTGAAGTTTTTAATAAGATTATGCAGGTTGCATAAACTGTTTATCTTTCCTCAAACTTATTGATTTTATCCTGTTATCTCTACTTTACTCAAAGACCACCCAGCAAGGTTTTTACTTGGTTAATATATTTTTCAGTTCTAAAATTCTTTTTTGTATTTATTTTGTAAGATTTTCTATTTGTTTCAAGAGAACTTGTAACTACTTCTTAAAGCATTTTTATAATGACTGCTTTAAAATCCTTGTCACATAATTCTAACAGGTGAATAATCTCAGTGTTGGTGTCAATGGATTGCGTTTATTTTTCAAGTTGTATTTTTCTCAGTTCTTGATACTATAAGAGAGTTTTTATTGTATACTTGACATTTTGCATATTATCATAGAAGACTCATTATCCTATCTAAAACTTTTATTGTAGCAGGTAGTCACACTATTAGGCATAGCATGTAGGTCCTTGATTACTTTTGTAAACTGCAATCCCAGTGACAGTTTAATTTTCAGAGACTTGGCAATGATATTTTTCTGATGTGTTTTGTTCTTCTGTGCTGTACACAGGTACCAGTTGGGCTTCCCAGTGGGAATGAGCTGGGCATGCAATCCCACTCAGACTTTACTGATGCTGCCACTGTGGGTGGATTGACCCACCTCCTGTCCCAGGTGTGGGGTAGGGAGCCTGATAATGCTGACACTTTAGCAGAGCAGGCCTGTCATCCTGTGCATGTATCCTGTGGGTCAGGAATCCTGCTGTTGCTGCTTCTGAGGCAGATGGGACTGCCATTGTTGAGATGGGTATCTGCCTGGGATTTTCTTGGCCATTCTTGGCAGGCTATCAGAAGGTGTGGTGTGAGAAATGGGTTGGCCTACTTGGCTCTGCTCTTGTTATCACTGTGGGCAGATCAGCCTCTACTTCTGGTGGATGTACAGTGGGGATGGGTTGGCCTAACTGGACTTTGCTGATATTACCCTTCCAGGCAGATTAGTTGAACAATAAACTGTTAAACATACGTCATATGCAGCAAAATTAAATAAACATGAAGCAGAATTCTTCATAATTTTATTTTAAATCCTCTATATTGAGATTTTGTGATAACCCATGGCCAAGTTCAATTTGGAGATTTTCTCTTTTCTGTTCGCATCCAGCATTTTCTTTTCACGCTTTTCAAGATCTTCTGATTCTCTTCTGCATGTCACCTGTTGTACTTCACAATCTGTCCTGGGAGAGACATGCCTTTGAATAAAACCTTTGTTACTGTTTATAGCATTTTTAAATGTCTATATGTTAAAGTTAATTTTAAATATCATCTTTATCCACTATTATAATAAGAAAGATATGCTTCTCTTAAATATGCTCTGCAAATGCTTACTAGTACTACTTACTAAATTTTCCTAAGGGTATGGTGATAAACTTTGTTTTATGCCTCAATATCTGCCTCTGTTTACCTAATATTTATTAATAGATTAGTTAGTATGAAAAGTAACTTCCTGGTTATAGTCCAAAATTGACTTTTCTGAGCAGAAATAAAGATGACATTGCATTGTATCTTTTATCACTATGAAATATCTTATGAAGGAGGAGCTCGAGACATTTTACACTGGGACTGTTTAATACCCAATGAGAAAATGGCTTCAGAAGCATATATATGCCTATTTATATGGTCAGATAGACGTGACTGTGTATTAATTGGCATTTTACATTATTTTGTCTTCCTCTATAACTTCTAAATGTGTCTATTTAAGATTTATTTTAAGTGTTTGTGTTCCTAATTTCCCCAAGTAACAGATAAAGTTATAAAAAATTTACATTCATTTATTTGACTTTTTACTCCAGTTCTCAGTATCCGTTAGTACTTTTATCCAATTTGATATTAAATGTATCCCAGACTGTTTTATATTTAAATATCTATCTGACTCATCAAGCCTATATTTTTTATTAGTCATTCAGAGGAAATGCTATCCCAGGCTACTATATAAAATGAAAGAGATAATTAAACCATAAATCAACTCAATTTTCCTCCAAAAATAGAAGATAATTTTATAATTACTTTTGCTTGGACCATAATACGATTTTTCAAATTGTTCAATCAATACAGGAGTTAAGATGGGAGACCTTGAGGAATCAATACTAACATGCAGGTTTTTTTCACTTTAAAAAATCTGTAAGAAAATATATTTCAGAGGAAAGATAGTATTGAATAAATTTAAAAAATGATTGATATTTCAGTTTATAAACATTAATTCTGGAAAATTCTGAATCTCTTTGTTTAAAAAAAAGAAATAGTTAAAAAGATCAAAACAAATTAAAGGGCAAAGCAGATTCTATCTGTCATCTGTGTTTAACTGTGCTAATGCCATTTCTTGAGCAGCTAACTATATGATATACTATTACTCCCCCAACTTTGGCACCTGCTTTTGCAACTGTGATTACCTCTGAAATGGCCTTTTCAGCCCTAGCTAAAATGCCATGCACAGACGAGACTTCTCTCTTTACCTCAGTGGGGACGGAACTATTACTCTCTTCCACTGAATCATCTGTTATCGGTTTCTCTTTTATTTGACCCTTCACTGAAGGCCTATGTTAATGTGGCTATTTGTTGCTTACCTTTGTAAAATGGAAATTATAATACCTAAATTTTATTGTTGTCATCAATTTTAAGTAATATTTTACACACACACATACTATATATATATATATATATATATATATATATATTTACATATATATATTTTTTTGCTTTGGCATGAGTTAGCATATATTAATTAACCTCTTCTACATCACAAATTCTTTAGTAGTTATTTAGCATTGAGGTAGACTAGGTAAAATTTGGAAATTAATGCAGATTTTACAGACACTAAGGATTATAAGGCAATGTATGTAAAACATAACATATTATGTATTCATAAAAGTGTGAATAATAAAAAATACTGAGCCCTGATCCTTTGGCCTATTCTACAGGTTAGTTGTGGGATTTTTTTGAATATTCCGCAATAACTATAACTGTGGATAAGCACCAGTGGACCTCTGGAAGATTGCGACATTCCTCCTCTTTGCTGGCACAGTTGTAAAAACATTGCAGTATGACTCAATGGTTTACAAAATGGACCTTAAAGGAGAAAGGTCTACCTTCGAATGACAAAATTTTCAAATATTAGTTGTATGACACTGGCAATTTTTTAAACCTCTCTAGGCCTTAGTTTCCTCATGTGAAAATAAGGTACTGATAATAATATATATTCATTGGGATGTTATGAAAATTAAATGAAAGTGTGCAAAGTGTTTAGCATTGTGAGTGCCCATTAAAAGCATGTACTGTTATTAAGTATTAATGTTTGGATTCTTAATATAATGTTTGCACCCTCTATTTCACACTGCATTTTTGTTCATTTACAATAGAGAAGGGTAAAGAATAACATTTGTTATTGCTTTCATAGAAGAAACTTTCAGGGAGTTAAAAAGGTAACGTGATCTTCACCTTTTCTTCTAAGATTCATTGATCACAGATATTATCATCTAAATCTGACCAATTGTTGCATATGATTTGTAATTCAACAGTCTAAGAATCATGATAAAAGCAAAAGGTTACAGAATTCATATAGTCTAAAGTATTTATAGAACATTAAAATTAGTTAATATAAAGCCAAATGAAAAGGATAATATAACGCTTGAAATGGGAAAAAGATAACACAATCGCAGATACATATTATAGCTAATGTATATAATTTTAACCTGCTGTGAAAACCAGTTTCTGGGATTGCTTTTCAAGTCATGTTAGCGTGTTCTCTCAAATGGAAAGATAATTGATTTGAGAATTTCACATCATTGGTGGACTGCAAGTGGGAAGGTCTGATTTGATCACTATGCCCATTGGATATTTCGTGAACCCTTAAACAGGCTATCCCTCTAAAATAATTTGATAAGCTGATCCGTTGAGATAAGTTGGGAGAAACTAGGCTTGGCAGGAAGAAATTATTAAATCACTTTATGTATTCCCATCTCCAGTTTACTGTGCATTTTAGATTAAGTTAGTAGAAGGATTTGAAAGATATAATATGGCTAACTCTTTCAACAAACATGTATGGAGTGAGTACTAAGGTTTAAAAACTATTATGGGGCTTCCCTGGTGGCACAGTGGTTGAGAGTCCACCTGCCGATGCAGGGGACATGGGTTCATGCCCCGGTCCGGGAAGATCCCACATGCCGCAGAGCGGCTGGGCCCATGAGCCATGGCCACTGAGCCTGCACGTCCAGAGCCTGTGCTCCGCAACGGGAGAGGCCACAACAGTGAGAGGCCCGCGTACTGAAAAAAAAAAAAACAAAAACAAACAAACAAAAGAAAA
>RJWK010020473.1:0-31438 GCA_004363435.1 Platanista minor | reverse complement strand
TCTCCCTTTTTTTCTTGATGAGTCTGGCTAATGGTTTATCAATTTTGTTTATCTTCTCAAAGAACCAGCTTTTACTTTTATTGATCTTTGCTATCATTTCCTTCATTTCTTTTTCATTTATTTCTGATCTGATCTTTATGATTTCTTTCCTTCTGCTAACTTTGGGGTTTTTTTGTTCTTCTTTCTCTAATTGCTTTAGGTGCAACATTAGGTTTTTATTCGAGATGTTTCCTGTTTCTTAAGGCAGGATGGTATTGCTATAAACTTCCCTCTTAGAACTGCTTTTGCTGAATCCCATAGGTTTTGGGTCGTCGTGTTTGCATTGTCATTTGTTTCTAGGTATTTTCTGATTTCCTCTTTGATTTCTTCAGTGATCGCTTGGTTTTTTAGTAGTGTATTGTTTAGCCTCCATGTGTTTGTATTTTTTACAGATCTTTTCCTGTAATTGATATCTAGTCTCATAGCGTTGTGGTCAGAAAAGATACTTGATACGATTTCAATTTTCTTAAATTTACCAAGGCTTTGATTTGTGACCCAAGATATGATCTATCCTGGAGAATGTTCCATGCGCACTTGAGAAAAATGTGTATTCTCTTGTTTTTGGATGGAATGTTCTATAAATATCAATTAAGTCCATCTTGTTTAATGTGTCATTTAAAGCTTGTGTTTCCTTATTTAGTTTCATTCTGGATGATCTGTCCATTGGTGAAAGTGGGGTGTTAAAGTCCCCTACTATGAATGTGTTACTGTCGATTTCCCCTTTTATGGCAGTTAGTATTTGCCTTATGTATTGAGGTGCTCCTGTGTTGAGTGCATAAATATTTACAATTGTTATATCTTCTTCTTGGATCGACCCCTTGATCATTATGTAGTGTCCTTCTTTGTCTCTTGTAATAGTCTTTATTTTAACGTCTATTTTGTCTGATATGAGAATTGCTACTCCAGCTTTCTTTTGGTTTCCATTTGCAAGGAATATCTTTTTCCTCCCTTTCAGTCTGTGTGTGTCTCTAGGTCTGAAGTGGGTCTCTTGTAGACAGCATATATATGGGTCTTGTTTTTGTATCCATTCAGCCAGTCTGTGTCTTTTGGTGGGAGCATTTAATCCATTTACATTTAAGGTGATTATTGATATGTTTGTTCCTATTCCCATTTTCTTAATTGTTTTGGGTTTGTTATTGTCGGTCTTTTCCTTCTCTTGTGTTTCTTGCCTGGAGAAGTTCCTTTAGCATTTGTTGTAAAGCTGGTTTGGTGGTGCTGAACTCTCTCAGCTTTTGCTTGTCTGTAAAGGTTTTAATTTCTCCATCAAAGCTGAATGAGATCGTTGCTGGGTAGAGTAATCTTGGTTGCAGCTTTTTCTCCTTCTTCACTTTAAATATGTCCTTCCATTCCCTTCTGGCTTGAAGAGTTTCTGCTGAAAGATCAGCTGTTAACCTTATGGGGATTCCCTTGTGTGTTATTTGCTGTTTTTCCCTTGCTGCTTTTAATATGTTTTCTTTGTATTTAACTCTTGATAGTTTGATTATTATGTGTCTTGGTGTGGTTCTCCTTGGATTTATCCTGTATGGGAATCTCTGTGCTTCCTGGACTTGATTAACTATTTCCTTTCCCACGTTAGGGAAGTTTTCAACTATAATCTCTTCAAATATTTTCTCAGTCCCTTTCTTTTCCTCTTCTTCTTCTGGAACCCGTATAATTCGAATGTTGGTGCATTTAATGTTGTCCCAGAGGTCTCTGAGACTGTCCTCAGTTCTTTTCATTCTTTTTTCTTTATTCTGCTCTGCAGTAGTTTTTTCCAGTATTTTATCTTCCCGGTCACTTATCCACATTTGTGTTTTTAATGTCAGATTTTCTATGTTTATCCCTTTACTAATTATTGTAGTCATAGCTGATTTTAAAATTTTTTGTCTTTTAATCTTCATACTAGCTTATTTAAGGGGTTGATTTTCAGCCTTTACTCTATATTTGCCATTACTAGTGGGATTTTTCCTGTCCTATGCATTCTTACTTCTTGTTATAGTCTTTTCTTTTCCACTTAGACAAGACCCTTTAACATTTCCTTTAAGGTAGGTTTAGTATTGATGAATACTTAATTTTTGCCTGTCTCAGAAGTTCTCTCTCCTTCAATTCTATTTTTTATTTTTTTATTGAAGTATAGTTGATTTTTAATATTGTGTTAGTTTCAGGGGTACAGCAAAGTGATTCAGTTATATATTTTTTCAGGTTATTTTCCATTATAGGTTATTGCAAGGTATTGAATGTAATTTCCTGTCCTATACAGTAAATCCTTGTTGCTTATGTATTTTATGAATAGTCCTTTGTATCTGTTAATCCCATATTCCTAATTTATCCCTCTGCCCTTTCCCCTTTAGTAACCATAAGTTTGTTTACTATGTCTGAGAATCTGTTTCTGTTTTGTATATAGATTCATTTGTATTATTTTTTAGATTCCACATATAAGTGATATCATATAATAGTTGCCTTTCTCTGTGTGACTTACTTCACTTAGTAGGATAGTCTCTAGGTCCATCCATGTTGCTGCAAATGGCAATATTTCATTCTTTTTTATGGCTGAGTAATATTGCATTGTGTATCTATCACATCTTCATAAATCAGTTGTCTATTGATGGACAACTTGGGTTGTTTGCATGTCTTAGCTAGTGTAAATAGTACTGCTATGAACACTGAGGTGCATATATCTTTTCAAATTAGAGTCTTCATCTTTTCTGGATATATGCCAAGGAGTGGGATTGCTGGATCCTGTGGTAGTTCTCTTTCAATTCTAAATGATACTCTTGCTGGGTAGAGTATCCTAGGTTGCAGGATTTTCCCTTTCAGCACTTTGGATATATTCATGCCACTCTCTTCTGGCCTACAATTTCTGCAGAGAAATCAGCTGATAGCCTTATGGGAATTTCCTTGTATATGCCTCTTTGTTTTTCTCTTGCTGCCTTTAGACTTCTCTCTTTCCTTTGACTAAATTTTGCCATTTTAATTATGCTATGTCTTGGTGTGAGTCTGTTTGGATTCATCTTGTTTGGGGTCCTCTGTGCTTCCTGTACCTGGATATCTCTTTCCCTTTTTAGGTTTGGGAAGTTTTCAACCATAATTTTATCAAATATATTTTTGATTGCCTTCTCTCTCTCTTCTCTTTCTGGGACCCTTTTAGTGTGAATATTGGTATACTTGCTGTTGTCCCATATATTCCTTAAACTATTTTCATTTTTTAACTTTGTTTTTCTTTTGGCTGTTCTGATTGGTTGATTTCCATTATTCTTTCTTCCAGGTCACTTACGAGTTCTTCTGTATCACCTAGTCTGCTGTTAATTCCTTCCAATGTGTTTTTCATTTCAGTTATTGTATTCTTCAGTTCTAACTGGTTCTTTTTTATATTTTCTTGTTCTTTGTTAAAATTCTCACCATATTAAGCTATTATTTTCCCTAATTAAGTTAGCATTCTTATTACAAATGTTTTGAATTTTTTATCTGGTAAATTGTTTATTTCTGTTTCATTATTTGTTCTTTCAGGGTTTTTTGCCCTTTTGCTCTTTCAGTTGAGACAAACTCCTCATTCTTCTCATTTTGCTTAACTTTCCCTGTCTCTATGAAATTAGGTGAAACAGTTACCATTGCAGTGTTGAAGTTGTGTCCTTATGTGAGTGTGTCCCTATTCAGTCTGTGTGTGCCTGGTGATTTTGGTAGGAGAGCTGGATTTGACATGAACACAAGTCACATCTTTCCTCAGGGTGTGCTGGTAGCTATCACCTTGGTAGGAGGTAGGGCTGGAGATAGAGGGACTAAGGCCAGAACCAGATGTGAGGTGAGGCTTCCCCTCTGCTCAGTGGCCGTCACTGCCCTACTGAGGGTGGGATTGGATCCCAGGTTGCTGGGGCAGAAGCCCTGAGGGTCAGTTCTGAGCTGGCTCAATTCCCTTTAAATGTGTGCTGTCCTCACTCCCAGCACCGACACCATCACCCCAGAGCAAGAGGGGCCAGTGTGGGTGCTTAGCATGGGTTGGGGTGCAGACTGGTGGTACATCTGGGGTCAGAGACCCACAATGGTTCTAATGTGCTGCCTGTGTAAGCACCAGTAAAGGCTGCCCCTGCCTTGCTCAGACGTTGCTTTGGGTCCAAGCCTTCTTTGTCACTCACAGCTGAGCTCTCCTTTCAGCCTCTGCCACCCCTGCCCTGGTTTGGAGCTGTACTATAGGGAAGGCAAGGCCTGTGTGGGCTCTCAGGGTAAGCTGGAGTGCAAGCTGTGGTGGTCTGGCCACAGACAGAGATCAGGGCTGCTTCTGGCCTGCTTGCTGCCTGTGTAATCACCAGTAAAGACTGCCTCTCCCTGCACAGACACTGCTTTGGGTTTGAGCTGCCTGTGAGTCTCACAGCTGAGCCTTCACACCAGTGTGGAGCTGCATCTTGGAGCAAGTGAGGCTGGAGCATTTGCTCGGCTGAGGCTGGCGTGCACACCAGGGCAGTCCCAAGAAGGTGGCCAGCCTCCTAGGCAGTCTCCAATCCGCCCTCTCTGCCCTGCTTCGGGAGCAAGTAAGTGTGCTCCTCAGGAGTGGAGTCCAGGTTTCCCACAGCCTGCTGTTAGTCCCACCAGGCAAGGGGGCTTGTCTTCCCTATGTCAGACCCCAGGACTGGGATGCCCAGTATGTGGCTTGAACCACTCACTCCTCAGGGAGGATCTCCACCTGTGTAATTTCCCTTTTCTTCTGAGTCCCCACCCAGGGTCACAGGTCCTGCCTGACCTGATCACTTCTCTTCCCTTCCTCCCAGATTGCGTGTGGATCTTTCTCACAGCCTTGGTTGTACAGGAATCTATCTACCAATTTCCAGTTAGTTTTCAGTGAGAATTGTTCCATATGTAGATGTAATTTTTAGGTGCTTGTCGGGGGAGGTCAGATACATGTCTTCCTACTCCACCATCTTGATCTTCTCTCTGTATGCAATTTCTTATATTCTGGTGGGCTCTATAATATTTCTGTCAGCCACATGTTTTTTCCCTTTGAGATTTTTGGGGAGAAGAGAGAAAGTGGTCATAGCAGAGGAGGATAAGGTAGTGTTAGGGATGAGGTGAGGGAATCTAGTATACAATGCTTTATAGCATTTTTTAAGCAACAATATCAAAAGATTGCTTCATCTGGGAATAGACTTCTCAATTTGATATGATTTCCCTTACTCTCATACAATGTGGGAATTCGAACAGTGATTTTTTGTGAAGTCTTCTGATACTTTTCAATGTGTTCAAATAACTTTTAAACTTATTTTGATAAAATTTCTCTTTTAAAATAATTTCTTTGAAACCTCATCACTGATTTCTTTCTACGGTTCTCTCATTCTTTCTTCTTCCTAAATAGAATAACTGTGGCATCTTAATTTTTCTCTCAACCAATGTTGGCTTACTTCTGTCTGTTTGACTCATTCTTTTTACTGGTTTTGTAAGCTAGTTTAAAGCCATGTGAATCCTCTATCCCCAAACTGGACAACTTAGAACTTTCTTTTTGTTGGAGTGATGAGTTTGGATACAGGAACTCCAGGGGTTCCCTAGGTGGTTCCTTATTCTAAAGAAAAAGCTTCTATCCTCTGTTTCTAAATTGTGTAAATAGCCATTAGGTATAACACTTTGGTAGCAAGTATGAAAAGTTATTGAAAGAGCTAACTTTAAAAGTTGTATTTATCATCACTATAAAAGAATGTCTCAGGTATCCAATACAGAAAGGCTACTGGGCCTCAGGAGAAGACAAGACTGAGATACTGAAAATCTTTCAGTCCTCTCTGTATCTTATCTCAGCATCTCTCTGTGTATCTGCTTCCTTCTTATTTCTCTTTGCGGCCAGCTTCCTTTGCCTCTCCAGACCACAGAACAGACAACAACCACCCCCAGCTCCTGGGTTTACAGATTCTCATTCAGTGTATCCACAGAAACTAGCTTGCTGTCATTATCATAAATCTGAATTCCAGAAGAGAGCATCTCACTGGTTCCTTCCTGGTCCCATTTGCCATACCCAGGTGACTGAGTCACACCAAATAGGCATGGCTGCAGTTCAAGTAAAGGAAATTTCCCAAGACAGTGTGGGATAATTTAGCTTATGTGCTGGGTGTATACCCCAAAGTATGACTCACTCCAAAAAAACCTCACTTAACCAATGAGGCTTATCAAACTGGCAGTGTAATATAGTCTATTTTCCTCAAACTTTAGTGTCTGAATACCGCTATCACATTTTTTTTTCCATTTCCAAGTACCAACTATCCCATTATTTACTAAATCTATTTCTTAGATCAAACTTAAGGTATTCTATTTCCCTGTTCCTAGCAATTTTCTGAAGTCACAGGGTTGGTGTGTTTTATTTTTTTAGTATTCATAAATTTACATCTATAACTACTAAATTAAGCTGTTAAAATAGCAAAACAATTTCATGGATGGTCCACTAATAACTCTTGTCTGCACTACCTATTTAGCCTTCTGTCTAGGTGCCTCAGATCCACCCTTGTTCATCTCCAGCCCATTCTCCGTACTGCAACCTGAGTGATCTTTTGGACCCACAAGTGTGATCAGGCTGTCCCCCCTCCCCAGCTTAAAATGCCTGGTGGCCTCCCCTTCTTCAGTGAATGGCAACTCCATTCAACCTGTGGTTCAGGTCAAGCCCTTGAAGTTATCCTTGACTCATTTTCTTTGTCTAACACCCTTCATCCAATTTACTTGTATATCACGTAGTCTCGATCTTTGAAACGCATCCAGAATCTGACCTCTCCTCGCCATTCCTACTACCACCCGCATCAAAGCCACCATCATGTTTAACCTGGATTATTAATCTAGATTCCCAACTGTTCTCTCTCTTTTTTACCCTTACCCTCTTACAGTCTTTGTCCACAGAGCTGCCAGGGTGGTTCTTCTAAAACATAAGTCGTATCATATTAGTATGTTCAGAGTGCTCCAAGGACTTCCCATTCCATTTAGAGTCAAAGTCAAGCAGTTTACTTCGGTTCCAAGACCCTATAACCTGCTCCTCCAAGATCTCTTCCCAGATCCTCACTCTTCCCTTTCCTGTCTGTGTTCCAAGAACACTGGCTTCTCTGCTGTTTTAAATATTCTAAGTATGTTCTCACCTCAGGACCTTTGCCTGAGCCGTTTCCTCTACTTGGAACACTCTTTCTTCTTATAGCTAAATGGTTCTCTCCTTTACTTCTACCTTTTGCTAAAAATTTATCTTAACAAAAAACAGAAATCTTCCCTTGTCACCGTTTGTAAGATAGCACTTCACACCACCATTATTCGTTCCCTGCTTCATTTATTCTCATGACACCTGTTACCACCTGACACATTATATTTTTATTTATTTATTTATTATCTTTGTCTCTCTCCCCATGTAACTCACATGATGGTAGGGACTTTATTATGTTCATTGTTCAAACTTCGGTGCTCAGAACAATACTTGTTTCTTGATGGATGCTCAAAAAAATTGTTGAATGACTAAATCAGTGATACAAGAATGAATAAGTAAATGAATGAATAAATGAACATGACTGTCATAGCTTCATGGTCTACCTTCAAAGTCCCCCTGCAGTCTTCTCTCTTGCCATCCTTCCCATCCTTCTCTGTGCTTCAGCTTTTTGTTTTACTAAACTTCTAAAACATGCCATGTTTCCTTCTGCACCAGGGCCTTTTATTCATGCTATTGTGTTTATTAGGAATACACTTTCCTTTCCTCCCTCTTTGCCTGCTTAAGCCTCAAAGAAGTGTTCCTTGGGTCTATGGGCAGGCCAGATTCTATTATATGTTCTCATAGCATTGTGTGCCTTATTTTGGGTCACTTGTCCCAGTTCTAATCCTACATTTATGTATGATTAGATTGCCTCCCCACAAGAGTGGGATAGGGTCTTTCCCATCTAGGGGCCAATAAATATTTGTTGAATCAATAAATGAATGTAGATTCATGTCCTAGTAATAGACCTGTAGCTAATTTTCTGCATAAATCTAGACAAGTCACTTTCTCTCTCTGGCCATCAATTTCCCGAACAGTAAAATGGGGAAGCTGGTCTATAGAAGACCCGGTCCAGTTTTCCCTTTTATCCCTTTAATTTTCTTTGGAGTTGAAGGTAGCCATGCTCTATACATGCCTTCTGTTTAGGTGAATGAAATCTAGTGAATTCAAAATACATCCTACACACTTATTGAAGCAAACTCTTTTTTCTTTGTTCTTGAGCTCAAATCATTTTATAGGCAAAATTTACTCCCTAAGAGTTCTTTTATTCCTTCTTGTTTTTTGTTCTCTGATCCTTTCTACTGGGAGGACACAGTTATCATGAAGCCTGGCTAACAATGAGGAAGGTAAGTTAAGTTATGGCAGAGCTCTGCTAGAATGCTCTACCAATTCTCACTCTTCCCACAAATCATGCTGCTTCTTGACAATGTGTTGACTCCTCTATAGGGCTTGTCTGTTACCTCATTTATCTCAACATAAGAATGTTGAGGACTCTGTTTGCTTTAAGAGGCTTATTGTGGGGTAAAAGAAGGGGCTGTGCCCCTGTAGTTATGAAGCGAGCCCCAGATAAATATTTTATGGAAGGACGGTTTTCCAATTAAAGCCTTTTAGCTCCTATACTCAAGCCTTCTTTAAGTTCCCTGTTTGATCTCTGAGAATTGCAGAATTAACAGTTATTCAATCCAAGCCCCGAAGTCTGTGGATGAAGGAATTGAAACCCAAAAAACTGAGTGAGTTGTCTAAGGTCACAGAACTACTTAAATGCAGAACTAGGAACAAAATCTAAGTCTGATTTCTGGTTTAATGTGTTCCTAGGAACCTAAGCATTCCTAGGAAACTCTAGGGACCTAACATCAGTTACCTAAGTTGATGAGGTGGGCATGACTAAGTTAATGCAAATCAGCACTCCCACCACTGAATTCAGCACTGAATTTAAAGGCCTCACATCACAGCGTGGGGCGTTCAATTATCTCTATTTTTAAGTATTCAAGAGTCAGATTGTATTACAGACCAATCTGGGCCTGGTGGAGGCAGAGTATCAGCACCCAAAACCCCTTCATTTCAAATTAAAAGTAAATTCACTCTGGTTTTCCTCAAGGTGGCTCTTTGCTTTAGTTAGAACTTTTCCCTCACTTTTGAAAGCCTTTCTGTAGGAGGCTCCTATGTGCCTGAGGAAGAACCAATTGCCTGAGGAGAAAGATGTATTTAATTAGCAGGTTCTTGTTTCAGATGGAGGAGCAACCTGAGGCTATTGGTAAGAGGCTTTTCTTTGACGAGCTGTGAGACCCCAGGTAGCACCTGATCAAGTATATCTAGAGTATGTCGCTGAAAAGGGCTGGGTGTCTTTTTGACGCTGGGAGAGCAGAGTCTGAGGACAGACTATGGAACCTTGTCCTCGTATCTCTACTTTCTACTGTATAGCCTGAGACTAGACACTAAATCTCTCTCTGCCTCAGTTTTTAAATATCAAGTGGAGATTAAAAATGGTATGTACCTGGGAGGGTTGTTGTGAGTTTTAAATGAGTTAGAACATGTTTTGGACCATGCCTAGCACATAAAACATATTCACTACTGTTTTTGTTATTATAGTCATTAATATAATTCCTTTTACCTTCCTTTCTTGTCTTGGAATCACTTCAGTGAAAGGTCTGTGTCCTCCCACAGACCTGCATGACAGCAGATGCCACATGGCAGACTCTGAGGGTCCATATACTCTTCAGTGTTCCCCCAGTGCTGGCAGAGGCTTTGTTGAGCCTGCACTGTAGTTTGACTTCTCCCTCTGCCCAATCCTATGTCTTCCTCTTGCCTCTCACAGAGGTTGATCCCTGATAAATACTCTGTAGGCAAACTCCATCTCAGCATCTGGAGAACCCACCCAATGAAAACTGACTTCCAAAGGATGTTAGTAACATATAGTAGACAGAGTTTGGGAGCCAATGTGAAAATATGGAAAAACATTTGAACTATCAGGGTCTCAGTTTCCATATCAATAAAATGAGGGTAATTATCTTTAACATGCAAGGTGTTATGAGGATTTAGGGAAAGAGTAAAGGGCCAAGCCCATAGAAGTGAATGCTACAAGAGTTAATTTGAGACCCCCTCCATTTTACCCTTTTGTTTTCTTCAATTTACTTTTTCCTCTTCCTTTTCCTAACCCAGTCATATTTTTTCCTCTATTTCACACATTGCTTTTCATCTTCCTTTTCTGTCTCTCCCCTTGTCACACCCTTTCAATTTTAACTTAGTCCTTTAATCAATGTTGTTGAGGTCCATTTTACATACAATAAAATGCATACGTTTTAACTGTGCTGGTGATGAGTTTTGAAAAGTGTATATACATGTGGATCCACCATCACAATCAAGTTATAGAACATTTCCATCATCAGAAAAGGTAGACTTGTACCTTTTCCTAGTCAACCCTCACCTCACAATCCCAGCATAGGTAACCATTGATCTACTTTCTGTCACCGTAGATTGGATTTGTCTTTTCTGGAGTTTCATATGAATGTAATCCTACAGTGTGTATTCTTTTCTGTTTTTTTTTTTTTTTCCTCTCAACATAATGTCTCTGAGATTATCCATGTTGTGTGTGCACCATAGTTTGATCCTTGTCATTGCTGTGGAGTAGTCTATTTATGAATGTATTACAATTTGTTTCTCCATTTACCAGATGTTGGGCATTTGGTTGTTGGCTATTATGAATAAATCTACCGTGAGCACTTCTGTACAAGTCTTTGTGTGGATATATGTCGTCATTTCTTCTGCACTAGAATTGCTGAATCATATGTTAAGTGTATCATATGTTAAGTGTACCTTTATAAGAAAATGCTAATATCATGTTGCATTCCACCTAAAAAAAGTGTGCAAGTTTCAGTTGCCGCACGTTCTCTCCAGCACTTGACATTCTCAGTCTTTTTTAATTTACCTATCCTAGTAGGTGTGAAGTGAAAGTGTCTCATTGTGATTTAATTTGCATTTCCTCGGTGACTAATAATGTTTCACGCTTTAATGGCTCTTGCATGATTTTTGTGATGGTTTTGTTAAAGTATTTTGCCAGTTTTAATTGGTATTTTTCTTATTGCTGAGTTTTATAATTTTGGCATGTATTTTCAATGTAAATTATTTCTTAGATATATGTATTGTGAATATTTTCTCCCAATTTTTGTCATCTTATCATTTTTCTTTAGATCATTTTTTCAGAGAAGCTTTAAATTTTGATGAAGACCAATTATTTTTTTATCATGCTTTTTGTGTCCAAGTTATAAAATCTTTGTCTACTTCAATATGGCAAAGACTTTCTCTTATATTTTCCCCTAGAAGTGGTATAGGTTTTACATTTTTTAGGTTTCACATTTAGGCCGATAGTCCATTTCAATTTACTTTTTTTTACTGTGATATAAGGTACAAGTCTCATTTTTTTTTTTTTGGCACATAGATACCCAGATCTAGCACCATTGGTTGAAACTTTCTTTTCCTCCATTGAATTACTTGTCACCTTTGTCCAAAATTGTATGATTGTATATATATAAAAAAATATATATACACACATATATATGTATAGTCTATTTCTGTAGTCTATTTCTGTTCCATAATCTATATGTCTATCTGTATGCCAGCGGCAAACTCTCTTATGGCTTTTTAATGTCTTAAAATAAGATGTGTGTATGACCTCAAACTGTTTTCCTTTTTACAGTGTAGTCTTTTGGCTACTTTACGTCCTTCACATTTCCACGTGAGTTTTAGAATCTGCTTGTCAATTTCTACAAAAATGCCTGCTCTGATTTTCACTGGGATTTCATTGAATCTATTTTGGGAAAACTGGCAGCTTAAAAATATTGTCTTCCTGTCAGTGCATAATGTATCTGTTCATTTATTTAGACCTTATTAATTTCTCTTAGTGAGATAATTTAGTTTTTAGTGTAGATATCTTGCATATCTCTTGAAAAATTTACTCCTCAATGTTTTGTATGTTATTTTAAATGTTTAATTTTTTTTAGAATTTCACATTCTAATTGTTTATTGCTAGAATAAAGAAATACGGTTGATTTTGTGTATTAATACTGTTTCCTGAGACCTTGCTAAATTCACTTATTACTTGTAGGAGATTTTTTTATGTGGATTTCTTAGTATGTGTACACAGACAGTGATATTATCTGTAAATAAAGACAGTTTTACTTTTTCTTGTATATATGCTCTTATTTATTTGTTTGTTTGTTTTATTGCACTGGCTAGGACCTCTCATAAAACAATTGAAGAGAACTAGTAAGAGTGATATCCTGTCCTATTCCCCATCTTAGAGGAAAAACATTTAATCTCTTACCATTAAGTTAGCTGTAGGTTGTTTGCAAATGCCTTTCATTTGGCTTAAAAGTTTCTATTCCTAGATTGCTGAATTTTTATTGGTATTAAGGTTTTTCAAATGCTTTTTTTTACATCTACTGATATGATTATATGGTTTTTTTCTTTTATTCTGTTAATATGATTTATATCAATTGATGTTTAAAATGTTATGCATTTCTAAAATGAGTTTGTGCAATAATACCACTTGGTCATGGGATGTTACCCCGTTGATATATTGCTGGGTTCAATTTGATAATATTTTCTGTTTGGAGAGGTTTTAAATTGGAATTCAATTTTTTAAACTGATATAAGGCTATTTAAAGTTTTTTCTATTTCTTCTTGAGTTGGTTTTGGAAAGTTGTGCCTTTCAAGGAATTTTTTCATTTCCTCTAATTTGTCAAATCTATTGACATAAATTTGTTCATAATGTTCCCTTTTAAAGAATCTATAGTAAAATCCCCTTTCATTTCTGATGTTGGTAAGTTGTGTCTACTCTCCTTTTACTTGTTCCGTTTACCTACAAGTTTATCAATTTTATTGATGATTTCAAAGTACCAGCTTTTCATTTCATTGAGATTTTTGTTGTTTGTTTTCTATTTCATTGATTTCCACTCTCTATTATTTCCTTCTTTCTGCTTTACTTTGCTGTACTTTTTCTAGTTTCTTAAAGGATAAGTTTAGATAATTGATTTCAGACATTTTTTTTCTCCAAAATAATCGTTTAATGATTGATTATTTTCTCTAAGACAGTGTTGGCCAATAGACATTTCTGTGTTGGTGATACTGTTCTCTGTACTATTTATATTTAATAAGATGGTCACTAGCCTCATGTGGTTATTTAGTGTTTGAAATGTGGCTACTGTGACCAAGAAAATGAATTTTTATTTTATTGATTTTAAATAATTAAAATTAAAATGGTTATATGTAGCCGGTGGCAAACATATTGGACAGCATACCTCTAAATACTACTGCATCCCACAAATTTTGATATGTGTATTTTTATTCATTCAAAATATTTTCTAATTTCTCTTATGATTTCTTCTTAAACTTATAAATGGATTGTGTGATTTCCAAATATTTGGGAATTTTAATTATTGATTTCTAATTTAATACCATTTTGTTCAGAGAACATACCTTGTATGATTTCAATCATTTTTAAATGTATTGAAATTCATTTTATTGCCCAGCATATGGTCTACAATGGTGAATCAACTATGTGCACATAAGAAGAATGTGTATTCTGTAGTTTTTGGTAAAGTGTTTTATTCATGTCAATTGGATTAATTTGCTTGATGATGTTTTTGAAGTATTTTATATCTGCATATCCTATCAGTTACTGAGAGAGGAGTTTTTAGTTTCTAATTATAATTGTGAGTTTTTAAATTTCTCTTTTCATTTCATTCAGTTTTTGCTTCATATATTCTGAAGCTTTGTTATTATGTGTACGCACATTTAAGATTATTCTATATCCTTGAAATATTGATCCCTTTATCATTATGAAAGAAACCTCTTTACCCTTTGCAATGATCCTTGTCTTGAAGTCTACATTGTCTGGTTTTAATTTAGCCATTCCAGCTTTGTTTTGGTTACTATTGCAATATATACCTTTTCCATGCTTTTTTTTGAAACCCACTGATGTCTTTTTTTTTTTGGGGGGGAACGTGGGCCTCTCACTGTTGTGGCCTCTCCCGTTGCGGAGCACAGGCTCCGGACGCACAGGCTCAGCGGCCATGGCTCACGAGCCCAGCCGCTTCACGGCATGTGGGATCTACCCGGACCGGAGCACGAACCCGCGTCCCCTGCATCGGCAGGCGGACTCTCAACCACTGCGCCACCAGGGAAGCCCTGATGTCTTTATATTTAAGATAACTTGTTGAAAACTGCTTATAGTTGAATATTGCTTTATTTTATCCAGCCCGACAATCTCTGACATTTAATTGTAGAGTTTAAACTATTTACATTTAGTGTATTTATTGATACGTTTGAGGTTAAATCTAATATTTTGCAATTTGTTTTTTGTCCTCTCTGTTCTTTATTTCTCATTTTCTACCTTCTTTTCAATTAATTTCTTATTATTTGTCTGTCATCTTATTTCCCACTACTGATTAATTAGCTATACCCGTGTGTTTTGTCTCTTAAAGTGTTTGCTCTAAGCTTTACAATATGCATTTTAAACTTAACACAGCCTGTCTTCAAACTAAATCACAAAACTTCACATATAACATAAGAACTTTAGAACTGTATAACTTATCTCCTTTCTTCTCTCTTTTGTGGCATAATTGTTAAACATTTTTCATTGTAAGCCTCCAAATGCATTGTTTTCATTATTTAAACAGTTAGCTATCTTTAAAACTTTTTTAGTGAGAAAATAATATTTTTTCTATTTATCCATTTACCATTTTTGGTCCTCCTTATTTAAGTTGTCAGCTTAGATATAATTTTTTTTCTTGTTCTCTGGCAATGCCTTCACACAGCTTTTACTTATATGAAAGTGTTTCATTTTTGAAAGATAATTTTCTCTGGTTATAGAAGTTTAGATTGACATTTTCCCCCAGAACTTAAATATATTGTTATATTGTTTTCTCCATTTCATAGGTTTTGATGAAAAACTTGCTGTAATTTTTATCTTTGTTCCTCTTTACATGATCACTTTTTTCTCTGGGTAATGGTTTCCCCTTTATCACTATTCGTTTTTAAGCAATTTGATTATGATGTGCTGTGGTTTTCCTTATACTTGTCCTGCTTGGGGATCATCAAGCTTCTTGAGTCTCGGTTTATAGTCTTCTTCACATTTGGAAAAACGTTTGGCCATTACATATTCACATGTCTCTGCCCCCACCCCCACCTCCTTGTTTTTTGTTTTCTCTCTTTCTGGGATTCCAATCACATGTATGTCATATTAGACCCTTGTTGTTGTTGTTCTTCTTCTTCTTGTCTTCTTCCTCTCTATGCTTCATTTTGGAGAATTTATATTGCATTTTCTTTTAAGTCCACTATATTTTCTTTTTTTTTTCCAGTTTCTAATCTTCCATTAATTCTGTCCAGCAGAGTTTTTATTTTAAATGTTATAGTTTTTTTTTTTTTAGCAGAAAAAACATCCTTTACTTTTCCTTCTTGTAGCATTATTGGCACAAGAAAAGAACATGTCTGGTTTAGAAATTATGTTAAGTTTCTACAAAAATGAAGATGTACTTTGTATTTGTATTAACTTAAAAGTATAAAAAGCACAGGATACATTTTCAGACCAGTTTTACTTTTACCCACTTACGGTAATATGTGCAATGTTAGAATGTACTTAGGTAATGTGTAAATCAAATGAAAAATCCAGAAGCAGCTGGTTCTAAATTACAGCACACACTGGAAATTTTGAGAAAGGAGAACGCACATTAACAAAAAGAACACCAGCAAGCTCAAACTCAAGTTTATATGCTGCGTATTTTTAAAGGGTTTAAAAAGCATGCTCAATCAGCATACAGCTTTTTCTCACTTAACAGATGCATTTCTATCTGCTTGTGTACAGCAAAGGGTAAAAACTTGAATCAACTTACTTATGATTTCAGAAATGTATTCCATGGAATTTATTTCACTGCTCCTACCACTGATTCTTCAAATAAGCAAATTACAGAGGGTCTCATCCCTTGAAATTGCTTTTAAACTAGCACTTTACATTGAAAGATAATAAGTAGAAACCTAGCAATTCCTGGTACAGTGCCTGGACTTAGCCTCACTTAATATAAGAATTGGATGTACAACAGAAAATTTATCCTTTTTTTTTTATCCTTGGAGGAGAGGGAAGGAATGAGGAGAGGTGGGGACATGGCTGCAGTATTTAAGAGCTGAATGGAACAATGCATCTTTCACAATGCTGACAACTCCACAATGAAGAACCACCATGAATCTTATCAATTTTTTTTAGTTCATGCTGGATTAGGAATTTAGGTTCCCCTCTTTGTGTATCAATTAACTCAAACTTCTCCAAAAATTAATACTACAAGATAAACTCTAACTGCAATAGGTATTTCCTAAGTAGGAGACCAAACACCAAAGGGAATCTCTTCTTCCAACATCTATTGGTATGTTAAGACTTCACCAAAGAGGAAATCTAACACTTAAATATGAAGTCTCTTGGCCAAGTAAGAAACTACAGCTATTATGGGTATTACCCTACATAGCCATTATTTGTATTACATATTAAATTAAACCCATCATTAAATATGCTTGCATAATTATGCTGTGAATGATGATAGCAGTGGTGATGCTAGTGAAAAAGGACCATCTTTAGTCCAAGAATAGTAAGAGGGAAAAAATGTGAAAACAAGTAGAAAGCAGACAAAGAGTTGGGCATTTTCTGATCTGAAAAGAACATTTTTTTTTTCTATTTTTTTTGCGGTACGTGGGCCTCTCACTGTTGTGGCCTCTCCCGCTGCGGAGCACAGGCTCCAGACGTGCAGGCTTAGCAGCCACGGCTCACGGGCCCAGCCATTCCGCGGCATGTGGGATCTTCCCAGACCGGGGCACGAACCCGTGTCCCCCGCATCAGCAGGTGGACTCCCAACCACTGAGCCACCAGGGAAGCCCTGAAAAGAACATTTTAAACATAGAAATACAAAAAGAAAAGTATTCCCTTATTTCCCCTATGTGGAAATATGAAACATTATTTTAGATATCAGACAAGAACAGAGCTAAATAATCCAGTTTTACTGCAGCAGTATAAAAATCATCCCTTCACCACAGTGTAAAATTTAAATGCATCTGCACAAGGGTACACATTATATAAAATGTAGTTGAGATTACTGGAGCCCTGACAAGTATTTCCAGTCCCTAACCCAGGTCCTACTGCAATACTGGTGGTCCCAGTAGTTTCATGGAAGTTAATCATTAAAAATAATAATAATAAAGCAATTAAAAAGACAAATCAAAATGCCTCAGTGACCATATATCCAACTCAAACTTTATCTATTTAAATGTTACATTTGCCTCCCACTAATAAATCTTTATTTCACTCAAACTTGAACAATAAATCTTCCATATTGAAGTATCTTCCTTGCCTAATTAATTCAAAGGAAGAAACCAAACTGATTAGTAAAGAAAAATGTAGGGATTAACACACCCTTTTAATTTGTTTTAAATATTTTTAAGGTTTAAAGATTGTTTAAAATTTTTAATTTCTAGTAAAAAAAATTATCTGAATGAATACCCTAATGGCAAACCACTGTAAAATGTTTCAGCTGCATTTGGGGCAGAGGGGTAGGGTTTATCTTCAAAGCACCCCAGCTTTCTTCATGAGAAAGTCAGAGGTACACTGGTTTGTATTGTGACATCCATTAGGTGATCTAAGTTGCTTTTCCTTCAGCAGGGGCTTTATTTGTCAGAAGGGCATTATGCTTGACCTCCAAATTTGGCTGACAATTTACTGATGAGATTCATAACCTTTGGGTCACTCTGATATTTTGACATACTTACCGGGTTCTGAGCCACATCCTGGAAGGCCGCCGTAACTTCTGGATCCTGCATGGCGGTAAGAACCTCTGGATCACTAAGAATTTCACTGAGCCCAGGCATTCCTGCCATTCCAGGCATTCCTCCAGGAAAATTACCAGGCATTCCGCCAGGAAAGCCACCTGGAAAAGAGCCATACTGAGCTCCTGACTGTCCTCTGGCTTCTTCCTCCCTCTGGGCTCTCTCATGTTCTTCCTGAGAGCATTCTTGACCCTTTTTGTTCTTTCTTTGATCTCTCTCCACGTTTTCACTCGTACTTTCTCCTATGTTCAGCAATTTTCTGGGCCCTTGGTTGAACTTCTTTCAGCATTGCACTAGCATCTTCATCATAATCCAGCTTACAGGCAAGGGCAAGATCATAGGCAGCTTCTTCCCAATGGCCCAAGAGTCTGTGTGCTTTCCTTTGCTTCTTGTATGGCTGAGCAGAATCGGGATCTATTTCAATAGCTCTGTCACAGTCTCAGATGGCAGCATTTGGCGTCTATAATTTGATGAAGACGTTTGCTCTCTTGGCATACAGAATGGCCAAACGAGGATTTAACTTGATGGCATCTGTGAACAAGTCAATGGCTTTCTGCAGTTCACCATCATTTAGGGCATCAATGGCAGCCACTTTTTTATCATTTGCCTGATCAATCATCTCAGTTATCTCTACATTTTCGTCTCCCATTTCTTGAGGGGCATCAGTGTCTGGTTCAGTCACACCTTCATTGTCAGTTTCTAGATCACTTTCCTCACTTGACGGTTCCTCTGTCTTTATGTTTTCCTCCACCTTCTTAATCTGTTTTTTCTTCCTTGGTATTTTCTTCCAATTTAGTTTTAGGAGTAGCAGGTGGTATTTTACCCCCCATGCTCACCACCCACTCCCTCAGGAAGCCCATTTCCTCGGTGTGCAGAGCGCTCGGGTCCTACTTGCACATTTTCATGAAGGCTCGAAGCTCGCTCACTTTGCGGGGGTCCATGGTCCAGAGGCGGCAGGCGCAGCAGAGGCTGTGGCCAGATCCCTGGCCCCGGTGCTAGCTTAGTGTGACTGCGTAAGGGGGCCGGGTGCTGCAAGGCAGAACAGACTAGAACCTCCTATAGTTTTCATTTATTGAAGTTCCTTTTTGTTTGTTTTTTTTAATATCTTCTATTTCCCTCCTCTTTGTATTCATTTTCCTCTGAATTCTCAAGCATAATGATAATAGTTGTCTTAAAGTTTCTGCCTACTAATTCCACATCTCTGTAATTTCTAGATTTCTTACTATAGACTGATTTTCCTCCTGGTTATTGGTTATATTTCCTCTTTATACATGTGTAGTGATTTTTTTTTCTTTCAAGTGTTATTTTTTAAAGACTTTATTAAGGCATGTATAGAGTAGTCTTCACTTGATGGCTAGCTAAGACCACACCTGAGGGTTGAGTCTTCCGTGGTCTCTACTGAATGCTTCTTCTATTTAATAAGGAGTTTTTACCCTGGCTATTGTGAACTCAAAATATTTCCAGTGATGTGTGAACTCTGGAGTTGTTCTGCTTGCAGCTCCCTGGCAGTTGTTCTCCCCTAAGAAGCTGTTCTTTGCACACTTGTAGAATTTCACCCTATGAATGTACAGACTGATATTTAGCCAAACAATAAAGGGGACCCTATGAATATTTCTGAAGCCTTTTATATTTCTCTCTCCATTACTCTTCCCCACATACTCAAGCTCCCTCGGACTGATTGAACTCAAAATGGTCTTCTCTACCCAGTGAGATTGCTAGAGTCTTTGGGGTTCCCTCTTTCTGCATTGAGTTTGGGAAATTACCTCCAGGCACAACTCCTAGGATTCATAAGATTCACCTTTATTAGTTTCCCATACCTCAGCTATCACAGTCCTATGCTTCCTGTTGTTTAATATCTGAGAAGTATTGTTTTATATATTTTGCTCAACTATCTAGTTGATTATGGCCTGGCAGTAAGTTCAAACTTTGTTTCTTCCTAATGGCTAAAAGCAGAAGTCCAAATTTTCATGTTTATCCAAGGTTATACACGCACAGAAATTAAAGAGTCAATTTTCCAACGTTTTTATAGAGCAGAACAAAACAATAGCAGTCCCCTGTCCTCGACCCCAGTGCTCACTCCCAAAGGCAATCACTTCCAAATCTTTCTGTTGATTGTTTTCATATTTACTTCCATTTTGCTTATGTTGCTGTTTCTTGAGACTTTTGTTTTTGTTTTTTTTGTTTTTTGCGGTACGCGGGCCTCTCACTGTTGTGGCCTCTCCCGTTGCGGAGCACAGGCTCCGGACGCGCAGGCTCAGCGGCCATGGCTCACGGGCCCAGCCGCTCCGTGGCATGTGGGATCTTCCCGGACTGGGGCACGAACCCGTGGCCCCCGCATCGGCAGGCAGACTCTCAACCACTGCGCCACCAGGGAAGCCCTGAGACTTTTGTTTATAATATTGAATTTTTACTGGAGAATACAGAGATTTGGCTCTTTATTACATTCTTCAGCTTTACTCCATACATAAAACTTTCCCATCACTCCATCTTCCCAAGATCATTATACCATAATTTTGGTTGGATAAATATTGTGTTTATACTATTTTGGCTTGTGAGTGTTTTTCATAGCTGGACCATATAACATATAACATACTATGATTATTTTTATTTATTGCACACATTTTCGGTTCCCTGGAGTTGATAACTTATTTGTTTTTTATCTCCAAAACCTCCTCTAGTTGTATATTTACACTCTTATTATGTTTGAATACTTCAGGTATTCTAGCTCTATCTTACTGAAGAAGTTTCTAGAGCCTAGAGCCTTGTGACCTGCTTTTACTTGGTCTTGTTGTCATCTGAGTCCTTTGTACATTTTTCCTGACATCTCCCTTTACCATCATCCTAGAGATTACATTTCCCTGTCTATTGGTTTAGATTCCCTCTTTCCTGTGTTCCATGTTCTCTTTCTTCTTGGTTTACTACCTCATTTTTGGTGGATCAGATCCTCTGGTAACTACTTGAGAAAAGATATGTGAGAAATTTTTTTGTTTTGTTTTGTTATGTGTTCGCTTTTTGTGAAGTTGTATGCCCTTATTTTACCTGCATATTTGATCAGTAGTTTTGCAGGTTATATTTTTATAAATACATTTTATTTTACTAAGAATATTTCTTCACTGCCTTGTTTGTTAAGAATGTTTTCATAAATAGGTGTTAAATTTTATCAAATGCCTTTTCTCCTTCTGGTTATAGGAAATTTTTTTCCTCAGAACTTGGAAAGTTTTGCTTCATTTTCTTCTAGCTTTCTAGTGTTGTTGTGATATTTGATCTTCTGCATGTGATCTATTTCTTTTTCTCTCCAGAAGCTTTTAGGCTTTTTTCAAATCCCTAGTGTTCTAAAATTTCATGATGATATATCTTCATATGTTTTAGCACTGGTTTTCCAGGTAAGAAAACGTTGAGGTTGTGTGAGCTTCAAACAGGGTTCTGGAACATCCCACTCTTTAGTGCCAATAGAAAAGCCTCCGCTAAGAAGTCAAGAGGCATGCAGTACTGGCTTGAGGTGCAACACATGTGAACCTTGTTGGAGCTTGGCAGATCTGGTTGCCATAACGGTAGTTGAAACAAGAGGCCAGGAGGATCTGATGTATTACATAAGAGGTATCTGATACAGTGTGGGTCTTTTTGCTTCCATCATGCGGAGCTTTTCATGAGCCCTTTTAGTCTAGAAAATGATGATGAGTTTAGGAAAAATTTCTCAAATTACTTTTTGACGATTCCCTCTCCTCATTTTCTCTGTTTTCCCTTTTCCATAACACCTGTTAAGCAGATTTTGGATTATCAGGATTCTTCCTAATGTCTTATGTTTTCTCCATTATTTCCATACTATGTCATATTGCCTGACTTTTTGGAGAGATTTTCTCAGCCCCACCTTCTGAGTCTTTCTATTTCTTCATTCTACTCCCATCTAAATTTCCAAAGAAATTTTATTGTTGTTGTTTCGGAATATATGTATGTATGTATGTGTACACACACACACACACACACACACACATTCCTGATCTTATTCAGTGCCTGCAGCATTTGTCTTCAAATCCTCTGGATATCAGTTATAGCTCATGTGTTGTTTTCTAGGTTTTCTTCTTCATAAAGATAGTCTGTTTCCTCTATGTTTATCTTTTTCTTGTTAGTTTTGACCTCTGTATTGGCATTGCTCTCCAGCTGTTTGCTAATTATATGTAAGAATGGTACTCTGAAAAGCTGATTGAAAGCTCTCTGTGCATGGGTGAAATATTTAATTAAAAGAGCTTTCAACATCATCTCAAAGACTTTTCTTCTTGGCTGGTCAAATTCCATAGAGAAAACTCTTTTAATCTTTGACCTGAAGGGTATATGACAGGCTGCCAGTGCTCAGGAGTCCAAATGGGGCAAAAGGCTGAGAGCAGGACATTTAATATGCAAACTTTTACACATCTTTTTTTTCGGGTTAAGTATAAAGTGGAAGAGTACATGCCATGTTAGTGATAGGGATGTTGATGGCTTTAGACATAATATAAAGGAGGTAGGAAGGCTTCATTCAAGAGGCAGGTGGATCTACCTAACCAGAATAGGAATTAATTAAGGTGGTTCTTGCTTTTGCTTCTTAGCTCATCTTTAGGTCTTTGGTGGTAGGAACTCTGGGGAGTCGTTTAGATGCAGTAAGTTGGAATATAGTGGCAGCTCCAATAAACATATTTTAGGGTATAACTTGGGTTTCCCAAATTTCAAGATCGTATTTCATACATAATATATATTTCAAATATGTGTATATATTAATCAGGTTTCTTCTGGTGACAGAAACACATTGCAAACTACTTTAAGCCAAAAAAATTCTATTGACCAATGTAATTGACAAGTTCAATGATAGAATGGATCAGGTATGATAAGATCTAGATGCTCAGGTAATGTCAACAGGAATTTATTTCTCTTTATCTCTTGGTTCTGCTTTACTCTATATATTGGTTTGATTTTTTGGTGGGTTTCTCTACATGGTGGACATTATGAGCATCAATTCAAGTTTTATGTGGCTGGTACAACTTTCCATATCAGATTAGAGAAACTTCCTTCTTAGCACCCATGTTTAGGAACCGTCTGAGAGGAACTGTGCTGGCCTGCTTTGTGGACCAGTCATGATGGACAGAGAATGATTGACTGTGTTAATCACATGGGAAGAAGGGCTTGAGCCTGGTGCCTTAGATCACTCAGTCGATCTGATACGCTTAATCACCAGGGATAAGAGAAGAGCAGTTTCTCAGTGAAAAGGAGCGCTGGGAAGGGAGAGTCAAGAAGTGTTGCTACATGGGCTTCCCTGGTGGCGCAGTGGTTGAGAGTACGCCTGCCGATGCAGGGGACACGGGTTCGTGCCCCGGTCCGGGAAGATCCCACATGCCGCAGAGAGGCTGGGCCCGTGAGCCATGGCCGCTGGGCCTGCGCGTCCGGAGCCTGTGCTCCTCAGCGGGAGAGGCCGCAACAGTGAGAGGCCCGCGTATCGCAAAAAACAAACAAACAAACAAAAAACAACAAAAAAGGAAGTGTTGTTACAATCCTGAAATTACTCATTTCAGCTTAATTCATGCCAATCAAGAGTTAAACATGGCTATTCCTTGAGTTTCAGACTGTACATAGAGTCACCACAGACTTTAGATATGGGCAAAAGAATGGAGAGTTGCAGTTGGGGATGTTACACATCTTAAGATATGAGTAAGTCCATCTTTTAGGTATTTTCCATCATCAAAGACCCCACTCTTGAGAATATGTTATTTCCTCGGGGACCCAGCTCCTATCATGACCACCAACATATCTGGAACTCATAATAATAATGTGCTAATGAAGAGGGTGATTCTTTCTAGGTACTTTTGTTAATGGTTCCTAAGAGTCTTCACACTTTTTTTCTTTTTGCTATAGATTCAGAAGCATAGGGAATTATACTTACTAACGTTCAATCTGTAAGACCTAGGTAGCCTGAGAGGAAGAACCAAATCTTCTGAATCCTGTGTCATGTTGGGAGGAAAAAATAATACTCAGGGAGAGAGGAATGCAAGTGGCCCAAAGTCCAGGCAAAAGACAGAGGCCTTGAGACCTCTAACAAACAGTTGAAAGGGTAGGGAAAACTTCAAGGCCCCAGGACAATGAAAACCTTGATAACTGTCGTAGGTTTTCAGATTGAGGGTTTTTAGGTGGTTCAGGTACATGTGAAAGAATGAAAGTGAGAGAGACAGAGAGGTGCAATGGTTGTGAAAACATGGCTTGGAAGGTAGCCCAGTGGTATGGACAGTTAAATCTTGGGTATTTAAGTGGGTATTAAACACTGCCTAGGCATCATCTGTTTATTTAGTAGTGACTGTCTTGAGCAATGTGTTGAAAAGGTTTCAGAAGCTGCAGGAAAGAGGGCTGTAATTAGTTTGAAAGATCAGCCAGGGGTTTGAGAATGGTAGCAGATGTACAAGCCCAGTAATTCTTTCAATGGCATTTGGTAGAATGGTCTAAGGAAAAGTCCAGAACTCAAACCTAAACGCAAATATTTAGACTGATGCATGGAACAGGAAATCAGAATTATAAAATGCTTTAATCTGTCAAGTACTATAGGAATTAAACTGAGAAACACATTGGTGGATTCCTCAAGACTGTTGGTTGGAGGTGTGATTTGGGGGAATCCATGGATAAATACATTGAAAAACTTATGTGGATGACTTCAAAAATCACTTGGGAGGAATTTGTGCTTAGTAACCAAACAAATGCAAGGACTATTAGAGCAGACTGCTAATTAACAATCAGCCATTGCCTAATCTTAGTGTACTTGTCAGTTTCCGTTGCCACTGAATCAATTTAAGGATGCTACTTTGTATATAAAATAACACAAAGTTTCCAAGCGCCTCTGAAAGTGTTTTCCTTCATTCAGAAATCAAATATTTATTGAGCATCCACTACATGCCAGATGTGCTAGGCTCTGGGATATGACTGGTTATGATACACTTCCTCTCTATGTGGAGTTACAAATGTAATAAATGCCAAGGTAAGTCAATAGCCACAGAACTGTAAGAACAGAGAGGAAGGAGAGATTCATCCTGCCTAAAGATTTGGGGAATACTTCACAAAGGAGGTAACATTTGAGATAGGCTTTTAAGGGCTGACTAAATGCTGTTGGCTCCTTAATTCCCCAGATTCACCTGTGTGCTTTATTTTTAGTTTTTTTTCTAAAAATTTGAGATCCTTTATAGATAAGGTATAACAAGGAGCTAAACAAAGGAAGACTGGGATAAAAAAGAGAGAGAGAGAGAATTTACCTATTGTAGTTTAGAGGAATGTTGAACATCAAAGGAAGAGCTATAAAGCTTTGAGTAAATGGAATGATCTAATTATATATTGAGTAGCGACAGATCCTCTTTTTTTTATTGTAGTGAGAACACAATATGAGATCTACTCTCTTGACACATTTTTAAGTGTACAATACAGTTTTGTTACTTATAAGCACAATGTTGTACAGCAGATCTCTAGAATTTACTCATTTGGCATATCTAAAACTTTATACCCTTTGTAAAAAAGCAACTCTCCCTTTTCCCCTCCCCCCACCCAGACCTTGGCAACCACCATTCTACTCTCTGTTTCTATGAGTTTAACTATTTTTAGATACCTCATAAAAGTGGAATCATGTGATATTTGTTTTTCTGTGACTGATTTATTTCACTTAGCATACTGTCCTCCAGGTTCGCCCAAGTTGTTGCATATGGCTTGACTGCCTTCTTTTATTTAAGGCTGAATGATATTCTATTTTACAAATATACCACATTTCCTTTATCCATTCATCCATTAATGAACTTTTAAGATGTTTTCATAGCTTGGCTATTGTGACTAATGGGACAACAAACGTGGAGTATATATATCTCTTAGAGATCCTGATTTCAATTCTTTTGAATATGTACCCAGAAATGAGATTGCAGATCACATGATTGTTCTATTCTTAATTTCTTGAGAAACCTCCATACTGTTTTCCAAAGTGGCTGCACCATTTTACCTTCCCACCAACAATGTACAAGGGTTTCAATTTTTCCACATCGTCACCAACACTTTAATTTAATTGCCAACTATTTATTGCATATTTACTAAGTACAGTCCAGAGACCAAATGAAGACCTGGAGGTGGTAGAAGCAAACACATGTTTCTCAATAAAAAGATAATCTTATAGTCCTTATATAAATTTGGATTCCAAAGGAAATGACCATTTTTGTTGAGAGGCTATATAGCAAAGTGATAAAAAGTGCAATTCTGGAGCCAATCTGCCTAGATTTAGTATATCTTAGACAATTTACTGTGTCTCAATTTTTTCATCTATAATATGGGATAATAATAGTATCTATATTCCAGGGTTATTGTGAGGATGAAATGAGTTAATGCATGTTAAATTCTATATTCCTTGGCACATAACTTAATAAATGTTGGCTAATATTATTATTCTTTTTTGAAGACCAATAACTAAACTATATTAATATATTTATTCAGGCTCTATTTTATCAGGTGTGATAAATTACCAGACCCTTGTAACTTTAGGCATCCTGGTTAATCAGATGTGAGGCCTGAGTGGGGGCCTATGGTGTCCCACAGATGATGAGGCTTGCTTATTTATCAGTAAAGAAAATCTAACTTAAATGTTTTCTTAATGCACCAGATGCTTTCTTTGACCATCAATGGCAATCGTCTCTCATTTGTATTATTTTAAAAAAAAAATATTGAGGTCTAGTTAATATAGCAAAATGCACAGCTCTTAAGTATACAACTTAATGATTGGTTTTTCTAACATATATGTATACCCATGTAACCATCATCCAGGTCAAGATACAGAATATTTCTATAACCCTAGAAGGTTCCAAGGCCATGCTTATTAACTCATGTTTTTATACACACTGATTATTGGGCCACCAAGGAGCTTGCTTTCTCTTGGTTTTCATCTTAAGACTCGCACCATGCTGCTTTAGATGACATCCCCTGTCCCACCAAAACGTTCCATCTCATGGCCCATTCACTTAGGACAGACCTGCCTCTTGGTTAATAACTAAATTAATTAGGTTTATTTCATAGAATGTTAAAAACTAACACTGAAGTTGCTATTTTTCCCTAGATAATATTTTAAATAAAACATTCCATGCTTTAATTCCCAGAAGTGATTGATGGTAGGAATTTTAGCTATTACTATGGTATTGTGTTGGTATTGTTTTTGCACCAGAGGTCTGTAATACTCCTAAAATTATGTCAAGTTTGTGGTCCTGTACACTACTGGCATCAGTCAGACTGACTCAGCTGGCACAGTGGGATCTGGGATCTAAAGGTGGGGGTCAGCAGATTTTCCTGTGAAGGGCCAGATTGCAGAGCTTTTTTTGGTTTTGTGTGCTATACAGTTCCTGTCAAGACTTCTCTGTCATAACTAATCAACTGCTGTTACAGGGCAAAAAGGAACCACAGGCAAGAGTATAGAGTTGGGAATGGCTGTGTTCCAATAAAACTTTATTCAAAAAAACAGACAGTGGACCATACTTGGCCTGAAGACTGTAGTTTGCCCACTCCTTGTCTGCGCTTGGCTTCATACCAGGTCTGTGACTTAAACTTTGTTTTTTTCATCAGTAAACAAGGATACTGCTGCCATCTCAAGTAACTTGTAAATATGAGAAGAAAGGATCAAACTAGATAATTTTCATAAAACTGCCTAGTACCAGAGTAATTGGTTAATAATAATACACAAACTTTGAGGCTTAACCAACTAATACTGGGCCTCCTGGAAAACTATCACCTTTGTTTCTTCTATCCCTCTACCTCATTCCCTACCTGTTAATCCCTGTTCACAATCCCTCCCCCAACACACACAAATACCACATCCTTGGAACTCTATTTTCACTTGCTCCAGGTTACACCCTAGGGCCCCCTTTTCCCATGCACACCCAACTGGCTTAATTTTTGCATGCTCCCTCTCAGCTGTTCCTCTTCAGATTAGACCACTAGTGGCAGAAAAAAATAACATGACTGGCCCAACTTTCTTTCTAAAAGGAGTGATTTGTAGATAAATGACTTGTTCCAAGATGCCTTGGAGCATCTCACAAGTCTAAAAAAAAAAGAGAAGTCTAAAAATTCAAGTGACGTTTGTGATTCTAAGTACGTTAAATTACTTCTGAGAAATTCACTTCTAGCCCAAATAACAACTCAGCTCTGGGAAACTAGGAGAAGTTTGGACTTAGAGGATGCCATGTGAAGGTACTTGCACACATAGAGTTGCATTTACAGGACGCACAGGCAGGTAGAAAGGGAGAAAGGCTGAGTCTAGACCCAGTGTATCACCTGCCATTGCTAAAATGTACAAATTAAAAGAAATAGTGGGTTTGTGGCAGTGGTATGCTGGTAAACCAGCTCCCTTAGGGAAATCAAGAAAGCAAGCCAGCACTGTTTGTAGCACTTATCAGTTTCCATGGTGTAAATACTCCCACCAGGGAGCCATCTACCAATCTATCAAGCTACCAGTGGATTCACAACCAGCTCACAAAATTGCTGAATATTTCACAATCAGTTGTTCCTGCCAGTGCTGGCACATCACTGGCTCCAAGGCTTCAAATCAGGCAGGTTAGGTAAGATAAAAGTGTTTACCTCTAAAAGTCTTTAGAGGAATGAAATCTTCCCAGTTTTCTAACTCAGATGAGGTAAGTTCACAGGAAGAAACTTTTCTCCATTTTTTGATCCTTGGTCCTAAGAAACTGCATGGATATTAAGATCTTCCTCCGAATTAAATAGTATAACTAGTTAACAATTTATTTCATCTACACACACACACAAACACACACACCTTACTGTATTTCATGAGCTAATAACTTTTCTCTCCCAAGTTATGCACTCCACACTCTGTGCATGTTAGGAGGATTTTTGACAGAAATCTCAGTCCTTGCTTTTTTCAAAGTCCTCAGATAAGCAGCATCACATCACCTGAGAGCATAATGGAAAGCAAAATTTCAAGTTGCACTCCTAATGTAATGAATCAGCTTTTAAACCACATTTGAAAATGCATTAAAGTTTGGAAAGTGCTCTGTGCTCTATTCAGTTTACACTTAGGAGCTAGACAAAAACCCTGATGAAATTTGCTGTTTACCAGACCACAACAATTAGGTTTGTTTCTTTGTAGTGATGATTTGAAAAATTCTGTATAGATTTATTTTCATTTAAGATATAAAAATATTCAGAATAGGTCTGATTTAAAACATGAAAGGAAACTGTCCTTTGCAGAATCATGGCAGTGTACTCTTAGGTAACTACCAAAAGTAAGGCAAATTGGAGAGATGTTCTTGTTTTGGTTCAACCTTCCCTGTCAGCCTTTTGTTCATCACTTAATTACATGCTGTGATAGAAAGTATAGTGCCCCTCTCCCAAGATGGCCGTGAACTGATCCCCAAAACCTGTGAGTATGTAACCTTGCATGGCAAAGGAACTTTACAGATGGAATTAATTAAGGATTTTGAGACACAAGAGTAGCCAGGTGTGCCCTGTGGGGTCACAAGGTTCTTAAAAGGGAAAGAGGAAGTCAGGTGAGTCAGAAGAGTTGTGACCACAGAAGCAGAGGTTGGAGTTGCCCAACCACAAACCAAGGAATGTAGTCTCTAGAAGTTGGACGATGGAAAAATAATAACAGTTCTCCCCTAGAACCTCCAGAACGTCCATGAGCCTGCCAACATCTTGATTTCAGCCCAGTGAAATCCATTTCAGAGTTCTGACCTCCAGAACAGTAAGACAACAAATTATGTTAAATCCTAAATGTGTGGTAATTTTTTACAGCCACAATAAAACCCCCAAACCCATGCCTGTCTCCCCAATTAGACTGTGAGCATTTCAAGAGCATGATTATATTCTCTACATTTTGGTTAACTGCAGTACCTAGCCAGTAGGTTCTTCGTAAAGGTTTCGAGATAATGAGTGAACGGGCTAGTAATCCAGTCTCCAATAGTGCAGCTAAACCTAATCTCACTCTTTCACTACTTTCAGTGGTTTTCCACTACTCTTAGGATAAACAAAACCCTTACCATGACTGCAAGGCCTGCATGCCCACTGGGCTAGCCTGGTCCCAGCACTCCCAGCTACACTGGCTATTTTTCACATTTAAATCCCTCCCCTCCCCCTCCAACTCCCCATGTATGTGACTAAACCCTATTTCTTCCTTCAAAACTCCCTCAAACATCACTTCCTCCAGGGAGCTCATCCTTTACTTTATAGATTGAATTCCTTTTTTTTTTTTTTTTTTTTTTTTTTAGCACTTCCATTTGTAAATATAAAAAGGTATCTTTCCAACACAAGATTCTAAGCTCTATGAGAGCAGAGACCATTTCCATTGTATACTTCAGTGCCTGGCATAGAGCAGGGACCCAGTAATTATACGTTGAGTGAAATTTTTTGAATAAAAATTAGTCACTGCATGTGTAAAAGAGAAAATGCTTTAGTGATGAGTCTCTCACTGTGTTAAGAAAAACAAATTCAGAAGTATCTATACTACACAGCACTGTTGTTAGATTTCAGGCTCTGACCCCAATTTAGAATCTTCTACATTGAGCTACTGCCCACATTTAATGGTAGTTGATATTTGTCTGATAGAGCTGTTAAATCACCACCACTACCACCCACCTCCATGCCCCTCCTACCCTCCTCCTCTCCCTCTCCTGCTTGACCCTCCTCCCCTATACCTATACCTATACCTACACACCACTACCTGGAGTCTTTTCTTTCAGAGGCTTATCAAGTGGTACAGAGCCTGATATGTACCTTGAGACATTACCAGGAAGTTCTACCATGGGGGCATGAACTCTAAATTCACGGTGTCAGGTGAGGCACTGAGAAAGTCATGTTCCCTCAAACTTCAGACTGTCAAGGAGCTCTAACTTCTCAGTCAAAATCAATTATGTTGGAGTGAGCTTCAGTTCCCCTTAATATTAAGTGTTCTTCAAATTCAAATAAAGCGCTTTTCCTTGAGGAAGCTGGATATCAGGTCCTCCTGGGCTGTCAGGAGGAAGAAAGGGTATGCAAAGACTTACACAAGTGGTGAACGTAAAGTAGTATTTCCATCGTTTAATGCTGTAATCTAATAGATGCATGAGTATGGGCTCAAAGAGTTTAGACCATATAATAAAAACTGTGCTTG
Organism: Platanista minor; assembly: GCA_004363435.1. Classification (NCBI taxonomy): domain Eukaryota; kingdom Metazoa; phylum Chordata; class Mammalia; order Artiodactyla; family Platanistidae; genus Platanista; species Platanista minor. The sequence goes on along the minus strand of RJWK010020473.1, from coordinate 464 downwards.
AGTATCCCAACCTACATTCCAAGAAGCCTTATGGCTTTCTTTGGTCAAGCAAAAGCAAATATTCATCTGCTACCCCATAAAGGTCTTGAACCCTCAAAAGAAGATAGACAAGACTCCTGCCTTGACCACCTGCTGAGCAATAGCTTTAAGTAGTTACCTTCTCTTAAGGTGAAAGAGCTCATGTAAGTGATTTTTTTTTTTTTTTTTGGTAGGGCTTCAGTCTACTAAAGATTCTGATCTCATTTACCAAATGCTTAATTGGGCGATAAAGTACACAGTCTGTTTAAAGTCTATCAGTGTTCTGCACACAGTAGGGAAATGGAGAGTGGTTTTAACCAATTTCTTATCATTATAAGTGCCCATTAGCACACATTAATACAAGTTAGTTTGTTTTTTTACCATTCCCACCTGGTTGAAAATCTTACTTTTTCCAGCCAGGATTTTTTTTTTTTTTTTTTTTTTTT
>RJWK010020472.1:0-31439 GCA_004363435.1 Platanista minor | reverse complement strand
ACTTCACTTAGCATGATAATCTCTAGGTCCATCCATGTTGCTGCAAATGGCATTATTTTATTCTATTTTATGGCTGAGTAGTATTCTATTGTGTATATGTACCACATCTTCTTTATTTTTTTAATTTATTTATTTTTTTTGCGGTACACGGGCCTCTCCCGTTGCGGAGCACAGGCTCCGGACCCGCAGGCTCAGCAGCCATGGTTCACGGGTCCAGCCGCTCCGCAGCATGTGGGATCTTCCCGGACCAGGCCACAAACCCGTGTCCCCTGCATCAGCAGGCAGACTCTCAACCACTGCGCCACCAGGGAAGCCCCCCACATCTTCTTTATCCATTCATCTGTCGATGGACTTTTAGGATGCTCCCATATCTTGGCTACTGTAAATAGAGCTGCTATATTCAGGTGATTTTTTAAAAGTTGGACTAATTTTTCAATGCATCTGAGTGCATCAACAACAAGCAATGTTAAAAAGAAAAACTGTTAACATACTGATAATTTGCAAGTGTGTTTCTTCCTTTGGTACACGTGCCCCCAGGCTGTTGAGGACTTTTGCTCTCTCCTGAAGCTTTTAACGGAAGCATCGGAGAAGACCCAGTGGAGTTGTCCCAGATTCCCTGAGGTGGGGCAGTGAAGCAGGGCTGAGTGGGGCTCAGGTCAGCGACTTGAGTGCTCCTCTGTCACGTAAGTCACTGGACATACACTGTGTCCAGCTCTGTCAGATTCACCTTTCAACTTTGCTCCTCTTTTGCAGGGTCACCAATCTGGCTTCTTCCCACTACTATGTACTGCATACTCTTCTGGGTTAATCCTGAAATTCATCATTCATTCATCTCAATGTTTTGACAGACTCTCTAACCTAAATAAATAAAGCAAAACCTCTTTTTCTGATATTTGAGAAATTTCTTCTTTAAATAAGGACATGGTTTTAAAGAATCAATAACACGAATGTATTGGTATCAATGTGACATTAAGTCTCAGACATTTCTCTCCCAGGACTAATGCAGGTCCTTCAACCAGGGGCAGCCTGACCTGATGGCTTGTAGGAAAAGACAGGAAGTAGCCATGAGATTAAATCTCAGGTGAAATCTCCATGAGATTTGTAGCAAATATTTAATGTTTGAACAATGCCGGACCAAAAATATATACAGATTTTTTTTAATGTCAGAAAATAGTGCTGAATAAGAAGATTATTAATTGTACCTGATTAAACTTGGAGCATATGCCCATGCAGGTATATAAATTACCTACTACTGTGCCTTACCACCTGTGTATAGATTTTATGTGAATAATCCCACACATCATTCAGGATGACTCATTCTGGAATGAATGGCTTTAAAAATCACGAAAAAGTTCGGTGGCTTAAATGAATACAGGGGAAAAAAAAAGCATCTAAGTAAGACTTTCATTGAAATGAGAAGAACTTGGCTTTTTAACAGCTCTTAAAACATAAACAAACAAACCAACCCTAAAATACAATCCTTTTCTCTATCTGCTGTAAAGAAGAACCGATTCTATTTCAGTTTAACTGTTAGGGTGCTTGTTTTAGATGAAAGTCAGGGTGCCTTTTTGGATGCATTCATTCCAGGAAGCTTTCTTTGCAAGCCTGGCCGCCCTTTTGCTCAGCGTCGGGCTCCAGGCCTGGTGGTGAAGATCGGCTGCTCCTTCAGACGGCGCCTACCTCTTCTCCGAAAGGACTCCCCGCTCCCCAGACACCTGCCTGAACCACATCCCTCGCGAGGCCCCCGTTATAACACCACTGCCGCCACCGTAAGCTTTTCCTTCTGCCAGCTGCCTCGTCCCCAGACTCCCCGAGTGACGATTCCCTCCACAGCATCCCGGGGCCACCGTGGTGCCACCTTCCGCCCAGAGCCCAAGTCCCCAGCTGGGCAGGTGTTCAGCTGCAGGGCCTGTGGATGCAGGCGGAGAGGAGCCAGGGGCTTCACCAGCATTGGTGCCTCGAGCTGCGGGAGGAGCCGGTGGGGGGGGACACTGGGCGACAGAGCTGGCCAGGACTCCCGGAGGCCGCGGGCACAGACCCCCGGCCCGGCCACCGTGGGCCATTTGTCAAGGAAGCCCAGCTTCCCGAGTGCTCCATTTCCCTCCACCACCCTGCTCTCCCACTTCCACAATTTACCACTTCCGTCTGGTCTCTTTCTCACCAGGCTAAGCCCTTGCTATTAAAACCTGGTCCCCGACCGGCAAGGTTGACATCATGTGGAAGCTTCTTAGGAACGCAGGCTTTGGGCTCACCTCATCCCTGAATCGGAAGCAGCCTTTTCTTTTTCTTTTTCTTTATTTTTTATTTCTTTGCTGTACACAGGCCTCTCACTGTTGCGGCCTCTCCCGCTGCGGAGCACAGCCTCCGGACGCGCAGGCTCAGCGGCCATGGCTCACGGGCCCAGCCGCTCCGCGGCATGTGGGATCCTCCCGGACCGGGACACAAACCTGCGTCCCCTGCATCGGCAGGCGGACTCTCAACCTCTGCGCCACCAGGGAAGCCCGGAAGTTGCCTTTTCATGAGCTCCCCCGGTGAAGGCTGGAGTGCACCAGGAGGTCAGTGGACCTCACCAGCCACCTGCCCCAGACGAGGACCTGGGGTTGCTGACCAGATAGCTGACCTGTCATTTCCTTGCTCAGAACCTTTCCAAGATTCCCATAGTTCTTTGAAATGAGGACAGAATCCTGTGTCCAGCACAGGCATCCTAAGGAAGGCCTAGCTGTCCCTTTTCCCTCCAGCTCTTCACTGCCCCCTAACTGAACCATGATCTCCAGGTGGACATGCCACCAACAGTGGTGCTGGAGTGAAAGACATGTGGACGTCTAATTGTTTTTCAAAATGGAGTTCAGGCAATTCACAAAAATGTGTATACAACAATAGAGTAAAACCAAATATAAGAATTCTAGACAAAGGAAAATCAAGGTTAGAAAAAGCCAGGGAAGCAGTGGTTACGCTTGATGCCTCCAATGCATCCTACAGGGATCAGGATTCCTGGGGGCTAAATATTCAGCTTCAATATAGCAAGTAACCAAAATGCAAAGGGAAACAGGATCTGTCACCTGATTCCTGAGGTCCTTTATGTAAAGACAAACCAGATACTGTTTCAGAATACATTAGTCTTAGCACTGAAACATGGGCGACTTGTCTTCCTGTGAACTCTCGCTGTGAGAGGACATTTTTGAGAAGAGCAGCTCCCGGGATAGTTTTACAAACTAAATCCGATCCTGAGAGCCCTCTTTTATGTCCTTCAGTGAGAGGTGTGAGCCTGGGACAATCCTCACACCCAAGGAGTTCAGCCAAAACCCAAGAGGTCAACCAGTAGGATTGAGAGGGCAGCCCCCGGGGATGGAGCAATGGAGCCGTGGGCCAGGCTCTGCAGGTGTCCCATCTCCCAGGATGCTCACAGCATCAGAGGATTTCGGCTGAACTCTCTAGAAAGGGCCAGGACTGCAGAGATTGAAAACTGGTGATTAAGGGCAGATCTCATCAACTGGTACAAACATGGCTTAATTTTCAAACTATGCCTGCAGTCCAATCTTCTCTTCTTGTTAAAATTAGGACGATTCACATATTTGGGTAGATCATTTCCTCTATGGAGAAGTCAAATATTCTAGAGGTAGCCCTCACTGGCCGCCGAAAAGCAATTCTGTATTTTTGTCCACTATACCAACAATCATGGTCAGGAATCACAGGAGCCATGGAACCAGTAACTCCTTAAAATGGGCCAATACATTTATCCTGTGGTCACTTAAACCTCTTTCTAACCTTCCTGTTGTTAGAGAAGAAGAATTGTTTCCAGTAAGAAATCAAAATGCCGTCCCTTCAAAAGATTGATGCTTTGATTTCTTTATGAGGTCAACTGACATTTAGACCTTCCTGAACTGTACAATATTGGAATGACAGTAAAAAAAAAAAAAAGGAAATTAGGGCTTCCCTGGTGGCGCAGTGGTTGAGAGTCCACCTGCCGATGCAGGGGACGTGGGTTCGTGCCCCGGTCCGGGAGGATCCCATATGCCGCGAAGCAGCTGGGCCCGTGAGCCATGGCCGTTGAGCCTGTGTGTCTGGAGCCTATGCTGCACAACGGGAGAGGCCACAACAGTGAGAGGCACGCGTACCTCAATTAAAAAAAAAAAAAAAAAAAAGAAAGAAAAAGGAAATTAGCTAAGATACAGAAACAACCTAAGTGTCCTTCGATGGATGAATGGATAAGGAAGATGAAAATATATATATATAATGGAATATTATTCAGCCACGAAAAAGAAGGGAATACTGTCATTTACAACAGCACGGATGGACCTCAAGCGTGTTATAACAAGTGAAATAAACCAGACAAGGAAAGAGAGAAATACTGCATGGTATCACTTATATTTGGAAACAAACAAGCAAACAAACAAATAAATACATTTAATTAAAGAATAATAATAATAAAAAAACCTCACAGAAAGAGAGAGTAGAAATGAGGTTACCATGTCTGGGGGTTGGGAAAATAGAGAGAGGTTGGTGAAAGTGTACAAATTCTCAGGTATAAGATAAATAAGGTCTGAGGATCTAATATAAAACGTGGTGACTGTACTTAATAACATTGTATTGTACAGTTGAAATTTGCTAAGAGAGTGAAACCTAAATGTTCACCACCCCCCCAAAAAAAAAAAACAAGATACATATGTGAGGTGTTGGCTGTGCTAATTAACTAAATGGGGGAATCCTTTCCCAATGTATATGCATAGCAAAACTCCAAGACAGGCACTTTAGATATCATGCAATTTTATATGAGAATTAAGACCTCAATAAAGCTGAAGTTTAAAAAAGTGAAATAAAAAGGCAGAAGTTTAGACCTACTACATGTTAGGCTCTTTTCACTTACCTCAGTAAATGCTCAGGCCACCTAATAAAGTAAGGATTAGAAATTCTATTTTAAAGATAAAGAAGCTTAGACTCAGAGAGGGTAAGTCACTTTACACTTGTCACAGAGTTAGCAAGTAACAGAGCCTGATTCTAATTCGGATTTGCCTGACGCAGAGACCATTTCAAAATGCACTTCAACAGAAGTTTATTGAAAGTCTATGAAGTGCCTGGCCCCTTCTCATACATTAGAGAACCATACCTTTTTTTAAAAAGCTTGGTTTCTATCCTCAAAGATTTTATGATCTAGAGAAAAAGTCAGGGGTGCAAACAACTAAGCAAAACATGTTGTGAAGCGGAGAAACAACGTTATGTGGGAAGACCAGACCAAGAGGGGAGTGATCCAGAAAAGCCTCAAATAGCAAATGATATTTGATCAATGCCTTGAAGAATGAGTAGGATTTCATCAGATAGAGAAGGAGGGAAGAGCATTGGTTTCAATTTTCCCAGGGGCCCCTGGGAATTGTTTATTCAGAAGTAGGGAAGGAACATCTGAGTTCATTATATCATGTTGTCAAATACCGGTGAAAATTTACATTGAAGCCCTTTGTCTAGAAGGAATTCTTGGAGGCCAGGAGCTCTGGCCTGTTTTTCTTGTATCAACAATGACTGGTGGGTGCAGGCTCTCTCTCTCTTCTCTGGATCATCTTACGTTTCTGGAATGCAGTTCGGCTACTGCCACAGTGAGTGAGTGTAAATTCCAACAGACCTAAGAGTTGGCGACACCTGAGCAATCTTTTTATTACATACATTTTAGAGGTTGAGTGGTTCGTGTGTTTTCTGCTTAATAATTGTAGTGTAGTGAACATAAGTGCACGTTATTTTTGTCCTCAGTGATTTAGTGCAGGTCAGTGTCCTAAGGGTGCAGAGTTCTGTTTCAACTGCACATCCAGAATTTTAGTGTTGAAGGCAGGTGTACTGCTGCCCTCAGAGTAACTTCAGGTGAGCTTTGGTGGTGTTCTTTTCTATCTTTATTTCTAAAACGTTTAAATTTTTAAAAATGGAAGTATAGTGATTTACAATGTTGTGTTAGTTTCAGGTGTACAGCAAAGTGATTCAGCTACACACACACGCGCACACACACACACACACACACACACACACACATATGTATTCTTTTTCCGATTCTTTTCCATTATAGGTTATTACAAGATCTTGAGTAGAGTTCCCTGTGCTACACAGTGGGTCCTTGTTGTTTATTTTATATACAGTAGTGTGCGAATGTGAATCGCAAACTCCTAATTTATTCCTCCCCCCACTTTTCTCCTTTGGTAACCATAAGTTTGTTTTCTGTGTCTGTGAGTCTATTTCTGTTTTGTAGATAAGTTCATTTGTATACTTTTTCAAGATCCCACATGTAAGAGACATCACATCTTTGTCTTTCTCTGTCTGACTTACTTCACTTAGTATGATCATTTCAGGTCCATCCATGTTGCTGCAGTGGTGTTCTTTTTTTTAAAATCGGTTACTTCCTTTCCTTACTGTGCCCTAGCATGTGTTTCTTTGTCGTCCCTCTCCTGTTCTGTCACTTAAAGAGCAGCGTTTGCAGCCTGCTTCTCCTTATAAACTGAAGGTCATAGTAACAAGTGTCTTCATTAATTGAGATTATGGAATAGCAAACTATGGAAAGGGGCTATGTTCCCAATCATATGTTAGGGGCTTCAGATGTGTGGTATTCTTTAGCACTTTCATCTTTGAATGTGAATGAATGGTCAGAGTTTTGCTCACATAAAATTGCAGTGGCTTGTGAACTCAGGAGCTCGTGCCCTGTGACCCTGCAGATGGAGATTCACGTTAGACTTATGACTGAAGGGAACCCATGCCCGTGTACATATCCACATGGTTAAACCGTGAGGCCTACTCTTCAGGTGTGTACAGGACTTTTATGGGGAGCCGAATGCTGTGTAAAGATAAACACAAACTGAATATTTGCACCCGTTTTTGCACACACATCACAGCTAAGTTCACGTGTAAAAAGAGACTACCAGTTGATGTAATCTTCAGAGCAGAAGGATGGATCCATGCCTCCCTCCTTCCTTCCTTCTTCCCTCCTCTCTCTCCACCCCTCTCCCTCCTTACTTCCCTCCCTCTCTTTTCTCTTAGAGTCCTGCTTCCTTAGGGCTCATTTGGCCACCAGCAGACTTTCTCCTGAATCTCTGGGGTGTCTGCTCTGTCCAGAACAGGGTTCTTAGAATTTCCCGCTTCCCCACAGCCCAGTGTAGCCCCGTGGCAAACCCAAATTTCCAACAGCCTGCCGCCGGGAGGCTATTTAATGATATTCAGGCCATAGAGAACAGAGCAGCTGCCCTGCAGGTGGTCTTCCGGAAATGCTCCCCAGCGCCCAGCAGGAAGCTGGGTAAGTTTAATTTGGTGAAGCAAATTTAATCACTTGCCTCTTTGTAAATGGGGACACAGGAAGAAACAAAAACGATTTTCTTGGTAGGGTTCTAAGACAGAGGCTGCTCCTGATAGCACAAGTGTCTAAATTCCTCTTTCATGGGATTTGCAGAACTGCAAGGTTTTCCAGGAGCCGTCAAGTACGCAAGCATGTGTCATGCCAGGGAGATTCGGGATCTTCCGTCTAAACCTTTGATATTGCCCCTTGCATGCGGTTCTAAAAGTACGATGCATGCTTATTTAAAGGAAATGAAATGAATTCAGACCTTTTTGCCCAAGCCAAAGAAGTCCTCCACTTGCTGCCATTTTTCCCCCTTGCTAATTAGGAGCAGCCCAATTCATTACATATGAATGCATTTATAGATTTTCAATGTATGTCTGCCTTTTGTCTCAGCAAACCAACCGTAAATTAAATCTACAACAGAAAACCTGCCAACGCTGAAAACCTTTTAGTTGTAATTATTACGTGAGGGGAGAAGATTTGGAGCAATCTTTCATAATCAAATCACTATCAAAATTTATCTTGGGTTTTATGACAACACCATCCAGTAAATCATGCTGATCCGCAGCTATCTTTACGACTGCTCTGTGCTTGCCCTGGGTTGTTGCACGTCTGTCGGGGCTTTCTTTGTAAAGAAACATTTTTCTTTAAGGAAGTTAAAATTGTCAGATAAAATTCTCAGCAAGTAAAAATCAGGACCTCCAGAAAGAGGTCGTGGTCATTTTTGACTTTTTTCTATTGCAATTAATTGATTTTCCTCTTTTTGTGGATAAACTGGAGCTAAATATGAGCTACCTAGGTTTATCTGGTAAATCGGATTTAACTTAATTTAATTCATTCACAGAGAAAGGGTGACCTTCTGTGTCCAGGCTTCAGTATGTTTATTCTGGTTAATTCTTGACGTTTAGGGGCAAATAGAGCTAAACAGGAACTAACTTGCATCTTTCTTCTTCATCACCCTGACCATCACTGTGGTCATCACTGTCACTATTGTTGTCATTTATAATTAAATTTTTGTAAGCATGATGCAGACGGTGGCAGGCAGGCGGCAGGTGCTTATGTTCCACAGGGAGGCCCAGGGGACATGTCACTTGCCAAGGGAGAGTGGCAGAAGCATCGTCAAAAGTTTGGGGGTCTCTCCTCTGCAGGCAAGGCTGGTGTCGAAGCATCTCCAGTAGAGCTGGCTCACAGCTGCTACATGGCAGGGCCGGGGGTCCCCTGGGCACCTCTTGGGGCTCTTTTGCCCCTGGAGTCATAAGCACACAAGAAGAGTGACTCTGCAAGAGATGGCATGTTGACTAGCGTCTCAAGCAGGAGGATCTGGATTCCCCCATCGGTGAGTCACTCACTGAGTACAGAAGCATAGCTGACGAGGGGCATCAAGGGTCGAAGTGTAGGGAGGAAGGAATAAGCTCCAGCTGCCATGAGACCAACAGCAGCACTGGGACCCCGGCTCCCAGCTTCTGGGTTGTGACAGTGCATTTCATGCATCAACGTGGCTGAACTATGGTGCCCAGATGTCAGGTCAAGCACTAGTCTGGATGTCACTGTGAATGTATTTTCTAGATGAGATTGGTATTTACAGTCCGTAGACTTTGTGTAAAGCAGGTGACACACAGGCTCCCCTGGTGGCGCAGTGGTTGAGAGTCCGCCTGCCGATGCAGGAGACACGGGTTCGTGCCCCGGTCCGGGAAGATCCCACATGCCGCGGAGCGGCTGGGCCCGTGAGCCATGGCCGCTGAGCCTGGGCGTCCGGAGCCTGTGCTCCGCAATGGGAGAGGCCACAACAGTGAGAGGTCCGCGTACCGCAAAAAAAAAAAAAAAAAAAAGCAGGTGACACTCCATAATACGGGTGAGCCTCGTCCAAGCAGGGGAAGAGGGCATAAGAGAAATAAAGACTGAGATCCCCTGAGGAAGGGGAAATTCTGCCTCCAAATGGCCTCTGGACTTGAGCTGCAGTATCAACCCTTCCAGCCTGGGTCTCCAGCCTGCTGGCCTGCCCTGCAGGTTTCAGACTTGCAAGCCTCCACAATCATGCTAGTCAGTTATTGAAAATCAACCTTGCTCTCTCCTATATACATATATGCTCCAGGGCTCTCCAGTTCCCTGTCTGCCTGCCTCGCCAGCTACCCACTGCATCTGCCAAGCCTTGTTTCCTCCCTTTTTTTCCTGGGGTGTTGATTGCTAATACACTTCCTGCACCCCAACTCCGTCTCAGCAGCTGCTTGTGGAGATGCCCCCAAGATACCTGAAATGCCTTCTCCCCATCTTCTCTAGTGTCTTACGTCACATGGAAAAAACAAGTAACCACCAGTTTTTCAGTAGTGAAGTGTTACGTCTTTTGTGAAGGATTTTGACTCCCCCAAAGAAGAATTCACTGATCTTCCTTAGTTCCTTACATGAGCTGTCTGTGTGTGTATGTATGTGTACACACACACACACACACACACACACACACACATGCACTAACAGCCATGTGTACACAAGTACATATATATATGCTGCATGCATAGAATACACACATATGTATGTATCTATGATTTATTCTGTGCATATACTCCTATCAATCATTGTATGGCTACCCTTTATGACACTGACTGTGTACATTTACTACATCCTTAGACTAAAAACGACATCAGTGCTGTCTCACTTGCCTTTGTTACTGTAGCGGGTCACCCAGTACATGAAAGAGGGAGGAAGGAAGGAAGGAACTGGGGTGGAGGTGAGGGAGTAAGGAGAGACAGGAGGAGACAGAAAAAGGAGCCTGGGAGTTTTGCTGAAATCAGTACAGAAGCTGAGAAGAGGATTCAGAAAGATGAGGAATGTTGGTAGTCCGAGGAGGCTTTGAAATGCAGTGTGAGGAAGTGTCTTGAGCTTGCTTCTTACCAGGGGTCATTAGTTTGGGGAATAAAACGTACATAATTAAAATGATAAATTAAGTACAATCTCGTGTACAATATGCTTTAAATACCTGGTCTCATGTGACCCACACCAAAATCCCAGAGTATGGATGCATCCAATCCGATGTCCTTTTTCCCACCGACAAAGACCAAAGCAGCTGACGGCTTAAGTTACACAGCTGGTAAGCGAAGGGGCAGTAGCTGACCCCATGCCCTTTCTCTGGCACCAGGATACTTCCTGCACATCAGCGGTGCCTGCAAAAAGCAAAGTGGCTCAGAATGATCCCCACCTTGAAGACTTCATAATTCTATCCAGAGTCGTTTCCATTGTTTCTTACCTTTTGTGAGCTGTTTCAAGGGATAATAGGACACATGACATCCTTTACAGAAGCATTCATGAGTTTTAAAATTACATCGTTTAAAAAAAATTCGGGGATAGAGAAAGGACATAAAACTTTAAATTTTTCAAATTCTTTAACATCTTCCAATCAGGGATAAGAGCTAATATATATCTCAGTCCATAACGCAGATGTTAACAGAAATACCATTTTCTTTTTGTTCTCCTGTCATTCAGCTTAATTTTTGTCTTGAGTCTCCAGTCAACCAAGGTGGCAGAGACTGGCTCTTAGGTATTTAGGGATAGTTCTATCCTGTGATGAGCTAAATGTCGGAGGGCTCATATTGTAAGACTTTGGCGAGGGGAGGGGATACCTCTGCTCTGAAGTCATCTGTGCTGCTTCATCTGCTGAGATGTTCACTGCCAGGTGCGTGGAGCCCGTCACCGTGTCTCCCTGAGGCATCACTGGGTATCACCTTGCCCTCCTGGATGGTCACTCTCTCCAGTGCTGGGCGTCATGCGGGGTCTTCCTGCCTCTGTGTGTCACCCGGGGGCAGAAGCTTCTTGTCAACCCTGTGCAAAGTCCTGTCTCCCCAGATCCACTTTCTCACCTGTCTTGTTTTTCTGCCTCCTTGGGGTTCCTGCTCAGAATCAGGGAACAGGACCCTCCGCCATCTGGAACTGCCCCAGCAAGCTTTTTCTTTCCTTTCTGAGAATCTTCATAACAATGAGGGTATGGTGGTGGCCAGGAGAAAAGGGAACGTTCCCCTTAATCCCCCATTTCCTTAAACATTTTTTCTGGAATCTGCTGTGTCCTCCTAAGGCAGAGACTTTTAGATCTCAGAGTCAGGAGGCAGACAGGCTAGTTCCTCCTCCTGACGCCTTCTTCTAGGAAGCCAAGCTCCCAGGGCATTCCATCTGCAACGGGATTAGAAGCAGGGGCTGGGAGTAGAGAGTGTGAACCGTGGTGATCGTATTTTATATCAGTGAATACATGTAATGCCTAATACCACCACACAGGCAAGAGAAACTCACATTCCAGTGGTGATCGGGAGCTCTAATGTTTTAGGGCATCCCTTTTTTAGATTGTGTTCAATCTCTTAATATAATCTGACAGTTTTATCCCATGCGTGTTGGAGCCACACTTATTTTTCTCTCTGCTTCCCTTGTCTCCTGACCTTCCTTCCCTGAGCCCAGCACAGTGCTTGATACACTGCAAGTGCGCATATTTATTTGTTAAATAAGTGAGTGAATGAATTTCAGAATTCATAAAAAAAAACAAACCCTCTCCCTTGAATGGTCTGCTGCGTATGTCTCTTTATTTGGGTTTAAAGATATAAAGCATAGACTTCGATTGCTCTGACACATTACCACGGGTATCTGCGTTATAAAGATGCAGGCAAACAGATGCTAGCATGCGTGCCGTAAATGGTTGTCTGCAAGTAGTGTGTATAAATCAGACTGTTCAGTCTGGAATCAGCTCAGTACATGCATATCACACTATTGAAGATTTGCTGATTAAATCACCCAACCCGACAACAGTTATACTAATTCCTGACTCCAATTGGATTCCAGTGTCAAGGCAAATCATTCGTAAGTGCTGAGCTCATTTAAGCCTGGGAAGTCAACATCACAGGAGAGCTGTTTGCTCCTCGGTCCTGCATTCACCACTGTGTCTAGCAGATCACACATCAAAATGCCATTAAATAATGTTGTTGAATGGGTTTTCTTCTTCTGCACAATTGACTAGAATAAGACCTAATAGACTGTGTAAATACTTCCATGGAAATTTACAGTCTCTAAAGAGAGGTCACCGAATCCCTTTTATTTTTCTTTTATTTCAGGACAGGTGGTTGCTGAGGAGGGATGTGAAATATTATTTCTAAATGTGGACCCAAATGACAGTTGAAACCTCACTGGGCAACTGACGGTAAATCTGAAAGACAACGGTGAGTCCTGATGTCTGTGTGTTGTGGGCCATGTCTCTGGCGGGCCTGTTACTCAAGGAAAAATGACAAATTTGGTGTTAAGGAAATTGGGCTCCAGTCCTAATATTTCTGGATTTTCTCATAATTGTGAAGCGAGAAATTTGCTTTCTAGTGTCTATGGCTTTATGAACAAGAAATGCTAGATTATGGTCTTTTTCCTATGTTTTTGCTCAGTGACTTCTTATCTGGGAATACAAGAAAGTAATTCAGGATAAAGACTTTGAAAGGCACCTGGCCCTTGAAGCTAGTCAAAGATATTGGAAAGGTTTTGTAATCAGACAGCGTTGGCCTTGATTTCTGGAATTGCACTCCACTAGCAATGCACCTGGGCAAGTTCTCTTTGGCTCAGTTTCCCAAACTGCCAAATGGGGGTGATATTATCTAACTTGAAGCATCATTGTGAGAATTAGAGAAAAACATATGTAAATCACCTGGCAGAGTCTTTGGCACATAACACATTTTCTATACATTTTGGATAATTTTATTATCAGCAGTTAGATCAAATTACAGTAAAGGAAGTGAGTGGGACATGATGGAAGACCCTGAAGTTTTCAGAAGTAAAGTGTAGCCAGAAGTAAGGAGAGGCCTCACAGCAGCTTTTCCAGTTTCCCTTGATCCCGAGTCTCCTAGTAGGTGTAGTTTGTGAATCACTAACAATGAGGAGGGACAGAATGATTGGCATCCAGTTGTAAAAAAGAGTAGCACATCTGAATCTCTTGGAATATTAACTCAAAATACCCCTTTTCAAAATTAATAGATTTTATTGTTCAGTCCAGTTGTAAGTTTATAGAAAAACTGAGTGATAATAGAGAGTCCCCATATCCCTCTTCCCATGACAGTTTCCCCTATTATTTACATCTTGCATTCATGTCATGTCTTTGTTACAATTGGTGAACCAATACTGAAACACGGTCTCAGCCAAAGTCCGTAGTTTATGTTAGGATTCACTCTCTGTGTTGTACATTCCATGGGTTTGGACAAAGGCAAAATGTCATGTATCCACCATGACAGTGCCACACAGCATGGTTTCCCTGACCTAAAATTCTCCTGTGCCCCATCTTGTCATCACTTCTCGGTTTTTACCCAAAAGAGTTGAATCTTTATGTTCATAAAACCTGAATATGAATGTTTATAGCATATTTTATATTTACTCATAACTGTCAAAAATTGGAAGCAACCAAGATGTCCTTCAGTAAGTGAATAAACTGTGGCACATCTATGCCATTGCATATTGTTCAGTGATAAAAAGAAATGCCACAAACCCCCCCAAAATAAATAATAATGCCATAAAAACCAAGCCACAAAAAAGATGTGGAGGATACTTCAATGCATATTGCTAAGTAAAAGAAGCCAATCTGAAAAAGCTACAGGCTATACGATTCCAACTATATAACATTCTGGAAAAGGCAGAAATAGAGATTATAAAAAGATCAGTTATTGCCAGGGGTTAGGAGTGGGGGAGGGATGAATGGGTAGAATAAGAGGATTTTTTGGGCAGTGAAGCTATTCTGTGTGATATTGTCACGGTGGACTCATGTCGTCATACGTTTGTCAAAATCCATAGAATGTATAGTATAAAACAAAGAGTACACTCTAATGTAAAATATGGATTTTAATTAATAATAATATATCCATATTGGTTCACCAATTGTAATAAATATACCCCACTAAAGTATGAGGTTTAATAATAGTGTTAACAAAAGAAAAAAACGTGCAGGTAGGGGAGGATACAGGAACTTTCTGTGCAGTTTTTCTATAAACCTAAATCTGCTCTAAAAAATAAAGTGTATTTTTTTAAAAGGGTAAAACCACTGTAAAGGTACTGTTATGGAAGATTGTAAATATTGATACATAGATGAGAAATCAGTATGCAGAACAGTATGTAGTATATTCTATAATTTGAATTTTTAATAATATGCATGGGCTTCTCGGTACAGAAAATATCTGTGGAAGAATATGCATGAAACTGATAACTTGGTCAATGGAAGACAAGGGTAAAAGTCAGATTTACATTTACTCCATGCCTTTTGCACCTTTTGGATTTTGTAACATGTGTACTATTACCTATTCAAAAATCATAAAATAAATGTATGAAGTTAGCTAACAACACGAGAAAGAGAGAAAGAATGGCAATAAAGTGGTATAAAATAATAAAATATAATGGCAATAAAGAGGCAGAACCAAATAATCCTAACAGCTAGACAAGTTAGAAAGCTAAAATGATAAAAAATATACACATAAGATGATCTAAGAAACTGCACAATATAAGAAAGCAATTATAGGAATAAATGGTAATATAAACACAAAAAAGGCAAAATAAAATGGCAAAATAAGATATATTTCGATATATATATGCCACTAATAAGAAAGAGTAGCAGGAGAATTAGTCAATTAGAATAACATTTGTAAAGGAAGGCAAGCTCTATACAGATTGCAGCACAAATATGTAATAGTATTGCCTCACAAATATAAGAAGCAGATATCTTTAAAAGCCCATATAGGTGTCATCTCAGAGCCTGCAGTTCACTGAAGGGAATCCCTAAATTTTGACATCTCCATGAGGAAATGTGAGACTTTAGCACCTAAAAATAAAAGATCTATACCTATATCTATCTACCTGTATCTGTACCTATACCTATGCACATACCTCAACCATCTTTATATGTATCTATATTTATCTCTATACCTACATCATATTTAAGCCACTTCCACAGGCTTGAAACCCCACTCGCTATTCTCTTGCTTGTTCCCCATGATGAGATAGGTACCACTGACCATTTGGGTCCCAGCAAGTGATTGCACTGGATTCTGCGGCCGTGGAGAATTTCGAGGACATACGTGATGGAGTCAAAGCCATCACTTCAGTGGATGAATTCAAACCTTGTGAGGGGGACAGGAACAGGTGCCAGGAAAATAGGAGGCCACCGTGATATTCCAGTTGACAGGTGATCAAGACCTGCCCCACCCCAGGGTGGGGAGGGACAGCAGACAGAAGGATGGAGCCCACTGACCTTGGTAAAGATCGTATGGGAGGTGATGGAAAGGAAGGAGTCGGAGGGCACCTGGGATTCTGAGTGATGGCCACGGAGAAAATGCTTCTGTGGTTTATGGAACTGGGGAGAAAAGAGGGAGCCGTGTGTTTGCGTGAATGTTTTTAGCTTTAGAACGATTTAGCCACACATGATTGACATGAGTTTCACATCACAATGAGAAATGGGACCCTGATTGGCCCATAATATCATGAACTCCACAGAGGATGGAGTGCCTTTCTTATAGAGTGATATTCACAGAAAAAGTGTACAAGCATGAACAACTCATGTTTTAGTTTTGTGGCAAACAAGCTATATATTATACCGGTGGTTTATAATACAATTAGGAGAAATGACTTGTGCAAGGGAACAGGGGCAGTGCCAAAGCCGCGTTCCTAAGAGCCTGCAGTTTGACTGTAAGTCACGAGGAATTCCAAGGGTCTAGAAGTGCAGAATAGAGGGTTTCCTTTGGAGTGGAAAAGCAAGTTAATATAAAATGCCCAATTCCAATCCAAGAAGGCTGCAGGTGCCTGTTTACTTGTTAACAGTCACAGGAAGAGGTGAGGGCAGGTCCTTATGTATTAGGAAGTCCTAGGTCCCCTGAAAGTCTGCCTCTTTAAGGCAGGGGCAGCCATGCCCTTCTCTCCTCTTTTCCTGCACAATTTGGGCTGTGATCTGAGGCTTCCTTCTCTGTCTTTTCCACGGTGATCCTCTTCAGGGGCTCATACCTTCAGCTCCTCTGGTGCTTTTGCACTTAAAGTCTGTCCCTGACTCTGCATGAAAGATGAATTCCTGCTCCAGACAAGAAGCTTGGGAGAACCTGTGGGCAGAGCAGCATCAGGCAGGTGTGTTTAGGGCTGTGACGTCTCCTCAGGACTCCCTGACTTATAATAAATAGAACTCATAACCCAAGCAGATATTTGTGTTATTTTTGTCTGAGAAAGAAATGCTCCCCCATCTGTGCAGCTCAGGGGTGGTTCCTCCTGTCTGGGACAGGCATCCTGCGCGGAAGTCAGAGAGCTGATTGCTCCGCTCACAGCACAGACTATGGTACGCGACGCAGTTAAACATTAAAGGTGAAAGCAGGACCAAAAAGATTGCACATAATGGAAGAATCTATAGGTTCTGAACAAGGGTTTGAGGCATTTTCCAAAGAGCAAAATATGAGGTTTAATACACCGATTTCATAATATTTTTAAAAGGGGCTTAGAAACTTTGCTGACTTTAATTTTATTTTTAAAATTTATATGCCACGTAAGTGACCTCCATGAGATGTCTCTAATAAGTACCCAATATTATTGTAAGTCATGGCTATTTGGAACACTTGGCAGAGAAGGAGAGGAAGAAATGATTTATTCTGGTGGGTGCAGGGCCCAGGAAGATCTTCAAAGAGGAGAAGCCTGTGTGCTGGGCCCAGAACAAGGGTAGAGAGGTAATAAAAAGGCTGCAGGAACAGGTGGGCCAGGAGCCAGTGACGCGGGAGGTCACAGGTGGCTCCACAGGACTGCCCAGGTTACAGGCTCATGGCTCCTGGGTTGCAATCTGCTTTGGACTGCAGGAAAACTCTGTCTCACACCCAGGGACATCTCCCTACAGTCTAACTTGGTTTTAAGAGGTTTTCTCCAATGGTTTGACTTTTGTATATGGACAAGAAATGGCTTTTTGGAATAAAGTATACCTGCCATTATTGCTGATAATATCGAATGCATTTTTCTTGCAGACGTGCTGATGTCTTCCCATCTTTAGAATGAGCATGGTTTTGTAGTTGGAGAGACATAATCTGATTCCTTCTTTATGTGACCTTGGACTCATCCGGAGGCTTAGCTTCCTTGTCAGTAAAATAGGGATGCTAATTCTGGGCTCATAGAGTTGGCGTAGGACCAAATGAAATGTTACTGGCTAGGGAGTGGCCCCTGGGGGCGTGGGGTGTTCAGTTCCTGAGCTCTGGGGCTGCAGGAAGACCAAGCCTCTTCTGAGTACCACCTGACTGGTCGTTATGGGGACAGTTACTTGTTTCAGTGAGAGTGAACATTAGTTTTGAATGTTGTCTTCACATTTACAGGACAGGCATTTTAAATTTCTATTTTCCAGATTGGACAGTCTATCTTCTTTTTTTTTTTTTTAATTAATTAATGTATTTATTTTTGGCTGCGTTGGGTCTTCGTTGCTGTGCACAGGCTTTCTCTAGTTGCGGCGAGCGGGGTCTACTCTCCGTTGCAGTGTGCAGGCTTCTCATTGCAGTGGCTTCTCTTGTTGCGGAGCACGGGCTCTAGACACTCGGGCTTCAGTAGATGCGGCACACAGGCTCTAAAGCACAGGCTCAGTAGTTGTGTCACATGGGCTCAGTTGCTCCATGGCATGTGGGATCTTCTTGGACCAGGGCTCGAACCCGTGTCCCCTGCATTGGCAGGCAGATTCTTAACCACTGCGCCTCCAGGGAAGGCCTGGACAGTCTCTCTTTTTCATGTAATCTTTAGTTCCAGAATTTTGGAGAGGGAAAGATATCTTGGAAGAGGCTCTTTGCTTACATGTGGTGCAGTGCTTGGACATTTTTGAAACCCAATACACAAGCAATGAGGAATAACTCATATCTGAAATTCTTGTTGCAATGCAGTGTGGACTCCGTGCTGGTGGAGAGGTTACAGATGAATGATATCTGGGTTCCTAAATACCACAGAGCTCACACCCATCCTCCCACGGAGAGGCATACAGCCCAGCGGTACCCAGGCCAGGAATAGCTCGAGGATCTAAATTCCTTCATGGTATTTAGAAACAACAGTTGTAGGAAAAGAAGGCGGTCATGGCAATATTGTTTCATTGATATTTTATTTGTTCCTTCTATGACTGTCATTTAAAATATTTATTTTTATATTTTTCTTACTAAACAAGCAGTGGACTTTACACAGAAAAGCACAAAATTAAAATTAAAAAAAGTACCCATCTCCTCACTGCCCAGGGATAACCACTATTAATATTTTAGTTCCATAAGGTCTCAATCTTTTTTTTTTTTTTTCTACACATAAACATATATTAAACCCAAAGAAAATCGCAGCCTCTGGGCAGAGCAACAAAGTATCAGTTCTCTTCATGTAACAGAACAAAGGGAACCTCTCTCTTATTCTTTGACTACAGAATCATCTTTATATCTTTATAGTATTCCATCCCGTGGATGTGGAACAGTTGATTTTTCTATCTTCTAATGTTGCACGCTCGGGTTGTTTCCAACTTCTGAGCATGACAAGCAATTCTGTGACCAGGATTCCTGTAGCTAAAGGCTTCTGCGGTGTATCTGATTATTTCCTCAGGTCGCTGTCTCAGTGAGGGGTCTGAGGAACCGGTAGAGGTACAACATGTACATGTCCAGGGACAGGTTTAGGTGTGGATTGTCAAATTGCCTTCCAAACTGTAAAATTATAAAATCAGTAAAGATTCCATAGAGAAGTGGCCCTGTGTCCTCTTCTTTCTATAAATGAGTATGTCCTTCATTATACTTCCCTTCACAGATGAGGGAATGAATATTCAGTAACTTTGAATGAATTATCCATGGGGCATAGACGACAAATGTAGAAAGTGCTAGATCCCAGTTCATTAGCTGATTTGCTAAGTTTTTAATATTAAAGTCCTCTGTGGACCGGGACAGGGAGAGGCTCTAGAAATTGGAAATCACGGATGACATGGTCCCTGCCCGTAGGAGCTCCCTGTTGGGGGGCCGGGATGCGGCCACTGGATGCCCAGGATGCTGAGGGAGCCTCGGACGGGTGTGGACGGAAGCCCTAGGAAGAGTCCCCGCCAGAGAAATTCTTGGAAAATGGGCAGGCGTCAGGCAAAGAACAGAGGCTACGGAATGGAGGCAAGGGGTGGGGGGGCCTGGGAGGAGGGAGGACCCAGGGTTGGGGGAACAGGCCCAAAAGGTGCAGCAGCTGCCTTACAGGCCTGGAGATCTGTGAGCTCAGAGGGAAGCAACACCCAACACGTGAACATGAACTATGCAAAAGTCAACTTGCCATCACCTGGGGAGCAGGGTGGGAGGAGTTGCAGGGGGGACGGCCGGGGGAGAGGTGGCAGGAAGGGAAACCTTGCTCTCCCCTGTCCTGGCAGACATGACCATGCAATGTTTGCCAACAGAGGGTGAGTCTTTGTAGAAGCTTCACATGGTTGCACCAACTTGACCTTCTGGTAACTGTACCAGAAAGTGTAGCAGTTTATGCAGAGTAGAAATCCTACTGGTCGGCAGGAAGTTAACTGGACCTGAACTTGGGTTTGGGTTAATGGAGCGGAAGGGCCTGGAATCTTTGGCTCGTCCAGGCCTCCTCCGCAGCAGTGAACCCAGGCCCTGCTGGCCAGCTGTGCAGGTGAGCTTGCCCAGCGGGGCCTCAAGGTGCCCTTGGTTTCCCAGCTTTGGTCTGTGAGTGCTGTCCGCAGGGGACAGAGTGGCCGAGGGAGCTCAGAGCGCCCAGCAAAGGATGTGGGACCTTTCAGCGCTAAGTCTTCCCGAGGTCCACTAGGGCTGCCGCTGAGAGGGGACGAGCAGGGTCTGGGTGTGAGGGTAAAAGGCAGGTAGTGCCACAAGCCCCAGCACAAGGTGGCTGTCAGCCTGGGAGAGTGGGAGACGCTATTTCTCGAGCCTTCATGACACCACACTTTTCTCTCTAGGGGCTGCGGCTCTGTAACCTGTCTCTGCTGAGGTGAAAGGCAGAGGGCTCCCCTGTGACGGGGAACCAGGTCTCCTGTCCCCAGCTGTGCTCTTACCTGCTCTGAAACGGGGCCCCTTTCCAAGCTTGGAAACATCAGTCCTCTTCTGAGGGGGAAATCTTTACAGACTAGAAGGAGAAGCTTGATGCCTTGGGGGAGAGTTTTGAACCACTTGCTAAAAAAAAAAAAAAATGTATTAAAATATGCGGTGCATGTCTTGAATGTAACCCAGCCCTGCGGAGCTATTTCTCTCGTGGAGGGTCCAGACGGACTTCAGATCATCTTGACGTGTGCTGGTGTCTACACCCACACGGGAACCAGTGCTGACTGATGGCGAGCTGTCCCTTCTAGGACAAAAACTACTGGAATGGGTTTCTGTGCTCAAAAATATGTTTTATGAGGTGGAGGCATTCTCCTCTTGTTCCTTATTTTACCCTCAGCACTTAGCTATATCTAGGAATAACTGGTGGTCATTACGTATCTGTGGATGTAGTGAATGATGCATTGGCACAGTTTCTACCATGGAAAGGCATTACGCCTGCTCTTTGCTGTGAGTCTGATAGGAAACGTGCATCTCTCCATCCAACGGGCTTCCCATCACAAACAGTGAAAAGGCATTGGCAGCTCCGTTTCCACCACAAAGGTGAGCTGCTCACCTGTAGCCATCAGCTGCCGGCTTAGGAACAGAGGAGGAAAGACTGTGGTGTCAGAATTTGCCCTGAAGTGAGAACTTTAAAGCATCTTGAAAGGATGCAGATGGACACTCCGCGTTAGGAGTACTTATACCTGTTTTTGTGAACTGTCCATATGGGGGGGAAGAAAGGGAAGGAGACCTTTACAGACTCCTAGAGAAGCCGGGGGAGGTCCCTGGAGCTGACATTGGGAGAGAGAAAGCCATCTGAGGAGGGGCTAAGGAATGTCCCCGGGGACTGTCACTCATTCTCTAAGAAATATGGCAGCCGTGACCATGCGATGTCAGCCAACAGAGGGTGAGTCTTGTAGAAGCTTCACATGGTTGCATCAGCTTGACCTTCCGGTAACTGTACCAGGAAGTGTAGCAGCTGATGCAGAGCAGCAATCCTATGGGGTCAGCAGGCAGCTGACTGGACTTGAACTTGGGTTTGTGAAGGTGTAGAGGTGCACGTCTCTGGTCAGTGGACAGTGATGCTGAGACAGAGGACATGAAGGCTCTTCTCTGAAGAGCTATAGAAGATTTTAATCCATTTCTAACTCCTTCCAGCCATGTTCTTCTTGACTTGTATTTTACATCTAGCTTCTTCCTCTTAAGTTTAAAGACTATTACTATTATTTTCACATGTTTATGGCTTTCTTAATCTTCACCCTTCTTCTGAGCTAATTACATCCTTTTCTGAGGACCTCCTCTTGACAAACTCTTAGTTTTGTTTATCTAAAAATGTCTCTATTCAACTCTATTCTTGAAAGGTATTTGCCTAGAAATTCTAGGTTGGTATTTATTTTATTTCAGCACATTGAAGTTGTGTGTGTGGTTGTTTTTTGTTTTTAAAATGTTCTCTCTGTCTCAGATTCTTACAGTTTGCCATGCCAAGTTCAAGTATAGGTTCATTTCTTATTATCTTGTGTGCTGCTTGATCCTTTTAAGAACATTGTTTCCCTACCTTATCCAGAATTTCTCGATGTTTTCAGCAGTGTTGGTATGCATAACCAAGCATGCTTTTTTATTAGAGAAGTATAATTACTCTTACTGTTCACTCCTAATTATCCAAAGGATTCGGTATAACTGGTTTATCTCTTTAGCCAACTAAGACTCAAATCTATTCCAGAAATAGCTGGTCTATTTTTATACAGCTATCCTATGTTAAAGGAAATTTGATACATAAGCGACAGTAAACAAAATATCACCCAGTGTATTTGAAAAGTCCTTTAGGATCCTGCAATCTTCCTGGGTCCTCTCGCATGCCAGTGACCACCAATGAGTTTGTAAAATAAAGGTGTTTTAAGTGATTGGTTTGAATCTTTGCTGCACCCTAAAAGTATTTCTAAAGTCTGTCTCTGACCCATAATTGTTACTGATTCTATTTCAGGTGTAGCAGTTCAGTGGAAGATGTGAGATAGTGGGTTTAGGTGGACACCCCATCATTCCCCAGCTGGGTGACGGGATGGGTTCCTGACCCCTCCACAGGTTAGGTTCTTACCTGTAAAACAGTACAAAGAGTACATGACAGCATTTTGTGGGGCGTCAGAGATGATGAAAACCATGAATATGCTTTGTAAATGGAGTTCCTAAACATGTGCCAATATATTTTCAGAACTGTTAAGATACAGAATAAACAAGGGGAATAAAATCCACTTTTTATGCTTCCATTTCATGGATTCTAGGAAAATTGACATTTACAGGAGTCTTGCTGAAGTCACTCACTACAAAGCCTTTGGCTGGGTTTCTCGGGGTTGCACAAAACCCCTGCCTGTAAAGAGAAGACTCAAGCCCCCCAGCAGATCCTTTTACTTCCACATTGCTCAGCCTCTGGGTTCAGCAGGTACTCCCTGCTTTCCCAGAAGTTCTTGAGTCATGAGGCCATTACTCTGTTGAGCAGATTTTATTTGCTTCTTTTACAGCTGCGAGTCCCTGAAAGCTTGTGCATTTAGGACGAAGCTTGCGCGCTCTGTGACTCTGGGAGAAAACCCAGGAGGGTCTCGGCTGCCCCTGAGGCAGCACCTTTTCATTGTTTCCTGTAGCTGACCTTGTCCCCATCAGGGAAAAGGGTGCAGAAAACAAACCTACAGTTACCAAAGGGGGAGGTGGGAGGGGAGAGGTAAATTGGGAGATGGGGATTGACAGATACACACTACCGTATATAAAATAGATAACCAACAAGGACCTACTGTAGAGCACAGGGAAGTCTACTCAATATCTTGTAATAATCTATAATGGAAAAGAATCCGAAAAAGAATATATAACGGAATCACTTTTCTGTACACCTGAAACTAACACTGTAGATCAACTGTACTTTAATCAAAATAAATAAATAATTGTTAAAAAAAGAAAAAAAAAAAAAGAAAAAGGTGTAGGCATCTAAGTCCTAGTCTTTCACACTTGTAACTATGGATATTGGCAAATTACTGCCCCTCATTGGTGTTCGTGTTCTTCATCGGAAAACAGGAAGAAAAAACATTGTGAAATAAGGCTTGAGAAGGAATGAAATGGAACCTGGTATATGATAAGCCTTTGTAAATTGTAAAGAAAAGTACAAAGTTTCAAATGTATTCTTTATATCTATTTATATCTTTATGTAAGCCTCTTGTACAAGTGATAGATAGAAAAGAGACTTTGTTACATATAAATGGGATTTCAAGGTGTGCAAATAGGGTCATTGAGGGTGTCTTCCACTCCAGGATGCTGTTCTCCCTTCTATTAAGCCAGTGACTCGTGAAGAACGCGGTGTGTGCCAAAGGGACTGTCACCAGCCGAGGTGACCGAGGGACACAGATGCCCCTCCCTGGAGGCAAGTGGGCGTCACCCACCCAGTGGGGTCCTGAATAGAGCAGAAGGCGGAGGAGGGCCCCGATCCGCTTGACCGTGACCTGGGATGTCCTTCTCTGTCCCTCGAGATCCTAGTTCTCCCACCTTCAGACCCGGACTGGAACCTACACCATCGGTCCTCTGGTTCTCAGGCCCTGGAGCCACAGCCCTGGCTCTCCTGGTCCGCAGCCTGAGGATGGCGGATCCTGGGATGTCTCAGGCTCCATGCCTGTGAGGACCGACCCCTTAGAGTACAGCTGATTCTCTCTGTGTGTACACACTCACATAGCAGGCGATGTGTGCAGGGCCCGTGGTCCAGGGCTGGACGCCTAAGAGGAGTCAGGGAAGCTGGAGGAAGGACCCTCTTCACAGTAGGAGGGGAGGCGAGACACAGCCTTCCCAGGAGCATGGGCAGCGTGCGAGCAGAGTGGTCAGAGGGGCCAGCACTCTGAGGGTGGGGCTGAGCGGAGATCTTTTGGGTGTGAATGGAGGGTCTTGAGCAGAGGAGGGAAAGGACACGATTCGTGTCTTTACAAGAGTGTCTTGGATGTTGTGAGAAGGACAAACGCCGGTGACAAGGGTGAGAGTAGGGTTAGGAGCCATGGGAACAGCTGAGCAGGGGAGGTGGCCAGTGCCAGGTGAGACAAGGACAAAGGTAAGACTGAATGTATTTGAGGGTGGAGCTACGAGGACTTCTTGACAGGTTTGGTGTGGGATGTATGGGGGTCAGGAGGGAGGGAGAAGAGGCTCAGGGTGGATACAAGTGTTTTACTTGAGAAACTAGAACAGTGTGGTTCCACTAACTAGGATGGGGCAGGTAAAGGTGCAGCAAGCGTGCAGATTATTAGGAGTTTGCTTTTAGGCATGTTGCATTTAAGATGTCTATTTGACGTCCGAGGAGAAAGGCCAAATAGTCAGTTGGAAATAGGAGGATTTTGCCTTCTCAAGGCACTTTATTCAGACAGTTGTAAAGGTTTCAATCAATTCTGTTTCCCAAAGCAGGTATAAGTCCTTGGAAGGTGATAAACTGACTTCATTTTTAGATTAAGCTATCAGGTAAGCGAAAGATTTTCAAACAGATTTTACACAATGCTCCCTTCATAGCGTACATTAATTTTGCGTTGCAGTTACTTTCTTCCTGGCTGTTAAATAACTTATTTACTTGAAGGTTTAGATTAGCTGTATGAGTGTGTTTAAATGTGTGTTAGGTAATGTACTTCTATAAGGTACATGGCATTACAAAAAAGCTGAGCAAATTTTGAATGCTCATCTTTCTGTAAGAGAAAAACCCCCCAAATTTTTTTAAGTTACATTGTAGTTTAATTTGTCAAGAAAACCCCAGCAAACTGCTATATGAAAAAAAATTTTTTTTCATGATCACTATTTCTCAATATACGTTATTTTTATTTAAAAGATTTCATCATTGTTTCTTATATCTTTTTCTTCAGTAGCTTCTAAAGCAATTCCTGGAACGGAGTCTAGAAAATTCCACAAGATGAGACCTGGAAGATACACCAGTACTTTTCAAGCAACCTCTATACAAACCTCCCACACGATATAATTTGTTTCAACACTAATTTCTTTACATGTCTGGCAATATTTTCCATATATCATCTAATAGTAGGGGATACCAAAGAAATATATTTCCATTTGCTAGTGTATTTTCCTTTGTCCTACTTATTTAGTTTGTTGTTATCTTTTCTCATGTGCTGTTTCTTCTATTTGTATCAAAATAATTGACAAAATTAAGCTTTTATAAGTAACAAAGTTTTCTCCCAATGGTAAGCATATTTTTGTCTTTTATTTTTTGATAAGATCTCTCAAAAGAGACTTAAATTTTGTCATTAAGTTTAATTAAATCTGTAAAGTAGCTGCTTAAGTGTTCCATGACTTTAAGTATGAGTAGCCAAATTGTACGTTTTCTGAATATTATCACCTACTTTAAATCTCAGGTTAGAATATGAAACTTAGGATGTGGTTCCATTGATGACAGTAGATATAATCTATATGCCAAAATGCTTTCTTCAGAATTTAGAATTTGGGGCTGACTTGTCATTGTTTTAAACTGTTATGTGACTAACAAAAGCATACATGACAAATTAAAGAAACAAAATAAAAATAAAGCTCTGATATTTTCTTGTTCAACTTTAGTTTATATTTTTATATTTTGTCTAGTTTGCTATTTCTTTGCAGGAAACTTTTTAAGCCACTTAACATTGTGCTGAAATTGGTTTTGTTAAAAGTAGACAAGTTGATCCTTAAATGCACTTAGCCAGGCTAGATGAACTACCCTCCCTAACTAGATGTTGCATAGGAACTAGTATGTGAGGGTCCCAGGTCAACTCCCCGAGCTGTGTAAAACCACATCTCTGCCAGGAAACCACCCTCTTACTTGATGTGAAAATCCCTGAGGTAAGACTGAGTGGGCCTCCACAGTCACTCTGCATGTCCAATGTCACTAACATACATATTTCCCTATTTTTTAAGATACTAGAAATAAAAATTCTAACATTTTATTTCCAGACCCAATAGACTATTTTTTAAAGCCTACTTCCCGTATCTTTGGTCCAGTGGACCAGGTAAGTCCTATCGTCTCTTGGTCTATACTAGGGCTTTAGTTCTCTTAAGATTGTGGAATGCAAGAAACTCCATCAGCCACCAACTCCTGACAACCTGGGAGCCTTTGGGTCTTTGAAGCATCGTCAACATCAGAAGTTGTTGAAACGAATGTCCTGGTTCCATTCTTTTCTGTCCTGGTTTAGCCTGAGCAGAGGTCTTTGGGGCTCGAATCACAAGGAAGAAATTCCCCAGTATAAAGTCAAAGGCCTATCTCTCCATGATAACAGTTATATACTTTCAGTTTTAAGAACAACCCTTTCTCCCCAATGATGGATGAGATCTGGTTGAAAAATGCCAGAATACTGTCCTGGAAGTATATAACATGGCTCAAATATCAAAGGCCAGTTGTTTTTTATTTTTCTAAAATGGCTTCAAAAAAATTAAGTATGGTTTTGATTGTCTCTTATACAAAGGCAAGTTGGAATTTGTAACCTGTGTAAATGTTATAATTAAAATCTTGTTTTTACATGGATTCATTACGTTAAATTTTCCACTAATTACTGACATTTTCTTTAATGTGTACATGCAGGGGACATGAGGATATGATTAGTTGGAGTTAAAAGTGTAAGCAGTAATGAGCATATTATGGGTTTTCCTCTGTCTTTCTTTGGTCACTCTAAAATTCTTGACAAGAGGCCCTGCCTTTTTATAGTTTTGCTACACAATGTAATTTTCTGCAAGCAAATAAACACGTGTAAAGTAAAGATGACAATATTCATATACACATGTTGAATGGCATTGCTCCCCTTTACATTAACCTCCTAGTTGCAGGTACAAAAATATATATAAAAAATAGCTGGTTGAAATGCAGGAATTTGTATTTTGAAAATCTCTGTGCTGGGACACAGAGCTACTGAGGAACTGAAGATTTGGAAAAAGGAGGGAAAATACGAGACTCTACCAGGCATTTTGCACACCTTAATGTACTGAATTCTCTGAAGTTTATTTCCCATGAAAATTTATTTTCTGGAAGAACTTTCCCAGGTTCTCCTTTCCTGACAGTTTCAACCAGATGTTTGCACATCCATTTGGCTTCCTTGTAGTTAATATGCCCATCGAAAGGTATATTTCCTTTGCTTTGCTTCTCCTGAGTCTGTTTTTTCCATAAGATGTCTGGTTGAGTTGGGGACCAGTATGGCAGCTTTGATGGCCAGTGATGCCACAGGGACAGAGGACATTTCCCTGGGGACCTGTGCCCAGCCTTACTGATGGGGTCACTTATCCCTCCTGAGAGGGAGGTAGCCTGGTGTCAGACCTCCTCTCTCTCTCAAAGCCTCCTTGCAAGACCTCTGCCCAGCTCTGCCTGCTTTGCTTTTTGTTTTGTTTTATTTTACTTCCTTTGTTTCCTGTTTCTAATTATTCCCAACATGTGTAACTCACATACACGGGAGAGAATAACCCTGTGGAATTAAAACCATGTTTCCTAAAATTTCACGTAAGCTGAATTCACAGATGGAGAAGGATTTCAGTAATCTCATCTCAAATGCACACAGGCAGGGGAGTGAAAGCAGGGCTCAGTGATGGGAAGACTCTAAGTCGGGGAGCAGAGCCAGACCAGGTGTCCTAGGAAAACAAGACCGGCTCCTGCTTTTCACCTGAGCTTCGGGTAATTGCTCTGACAATTCTGTGCTTGGCGGAAGCCATGGATAATTAGTTTTGAAATAGGATTTCTACACCTGGCTCACTACATCACAAATAATTTTAGCCTGTGGACTTCTGATTTTGAACAGGAAGGGCCCTAGATGGAGTTGAAAAGTTGTCTTCTTGTCCACTTCTGATTGGAGTTGCCTTCTCTCCTCCAACTGTAGTGCCTTAGGATTACCCATTCCTGGTCCTGGAACAGAGGGTCTTCCTTATCTTAGCCACCCTTTCCCCTTACAGGACTTATCACGCAGTGTGCAGTGCTCAATAACTATCTTTTTCTTCACTTAAAATTTTTCAGCCCTTAGATGAAACTAACCTCATCCAGCAGCCAAGATATCAATCTGATAGGGATAATTCATTTCAGGTTAGGAATGATGGCAAGCCACTTAATGAGTAGATTCCAATAAGGCATCTGCATCTTCAAAGGGATATCTCCTAGAAAAATATTATAGCGTCCTCATTAGATATACTTTAAGGTAGAAGTCTTGCTGCTTCTTAAATTATATAATGTTTGGGATAATGACTAATACACATATAGTGCTTTGCAATGTGTAAAATACCTTTCATACATATAATCTCATTTCATCTTATAAGAAGCTTGTAATATTTATATTATCTCCATTTTTCAGATGAAAACGTTGAAGATTAGAATATTTAAAGAATTTGTCCAAAGCAGAGCAGAGCCTGCATGTGAAGCTATGTGCTCTGACTTTAAGTTCTGCATTTAATATATCATTGGTCAGTAACTGTGAAGCTGTATTTTATATGTTAAGAGACATTGGTAGAATGCTGTTCGTTTAGTGGTAAGAATATGGATTTTGTTGGCAAACTAAACCAAGACTCAAAATTCTGCTGCTTTTCCTGCTAATATATTTCCTTGGGCAAGTCATGTCTCTGTCTGAGTTTCCTAATCTGTGAAATGATGATGATTGTCTTTGTAAAAATGCCTTGCCATGTGTCTGGCCCAATTAGTACTCAGTAAACGTTACGTGTTTTTTAAATCCTTGCTATGTGCAGGGAAGCAGAGCAGGAATATTGACAGGAATAGAGATGCAAACCAAGGCAAGAAATAAGTAATCCTCTCATTTCCTTATTTTACAGCTATGTAACACATATTTGGAGCCTCCACTCCAAGGCTGTAGGACAGGGAGATGTTTTGAAAACCAGTGGCATATATGTCAGATTCTCAGGCAGGCAGGAATCTTACTAAAGGAGGAACACGGTAGGCTAGGAGATCTGCTTCTCTCCCATCCTGGGCTCTGCTCTCATTCTTTAGTGTTGGAGTTAGTTACCAGAAAACTTGGGGTCAAGTTTTCTATTCAACCAGAACTTCAGTCCTGCAATGATTTTATGCCAATCATTGTATCTTGAACTGAGGTTATAAAAAAAATTGCACAATCTCTGCCCTTGGAACTCACATTCCTTGGAAGACACCATTTATCCATCCATTTCTCCATCAAACATTTGTTGAGAATGTGATATGCCCCGGGGCAAAGGGAAGTTATTTGAGGTAAAAATAAAAACCATTGTTTTTGCCCTGAAGGAGTTCACAGTCTAGCCGTGGAGACAGTCAAATAAAACAATAGAGGAGAATGAAGAATAATACATTGAAAGACAGAGGGACACCCAGTGTGTAGTGCAATAAAAAAAAAAAAAAAAGGGCCATTTATCTTAGTAATGGAGGTGAGGCAGAGAATTAAGGTGAGAAAGGAAGGCTTTCTGGAAAATCCTGAGACAAATTCTAAGGCTAAATCTGAGTTGGATAGGTAGAGAGTAGACTTGTGACCCATGACCTGCAATGATTATTCACTGTGCGTTAGTATTTGGTGCTGCTTCCCATTCCCTATATTCTAAGTTTGCTGCCAGTAAACCTTCCCTCCTAGCGCTGCACTTGAGACAATACCAAGCAAAGTATACATATAGCTGGAACACCAGAAGGGGAGGACACAGAGAGAAAGGCAGAAAAAAGGCACAAGAGAAAATAAAAGCTCATTACATACATTGAAACAAAGAATACCCCAGAGTTCTCATCAGAATCTAGGTAATTATGAAGAAAATGAAGAAATATCTTTAAAGTACAAAAAAACCCACATTTTTTTCTAACCTAGAATTCTTTCTCCAGCAAAAATGAAGGGAAATTAAAGCCTTTTCCAGAAAAACAAGTGCTGAGCAAAAGATGAGACCAGAAGGAAACTTTGACCTAAAAAGAAGGAAATTAAGAGCACTGGAAATATCTGAAAAATCTAAAAAACTTAAAAATATTGTTACATCTCTTTAAAAGATAATTGGCTGTTTAAAGAAAAACAATGACAATGTATTGTGGGATTTGTAACTGTAAAATGCATATATTAGTAATATGTGACAATAATAGTGTGAAGGACTGGAGGGAAAGTGAAATTATACTGCCACTCTACATAAAGCTGTGATAAGTTAAAGATATAATTGTAAACACTAGAGCAACTACTAAAAATTAAAACAAAGAGGCATTGCTAATAAGCAAATAGTAGAGATTTAAAAATTGAATAGTTAAAAAAAAGAATTCACAGTTCAGAAAAAGGCAGAAAAAGTGGGGGAAAAAGGAAGAAAAAGAATATGAGATAAATAGAAAACAAATAAATGGTGGACTTGACCTCAATTATATCAATGACTACATTTAATTTAAAGAAACTAAACGTACAGATAAAAAGTAGAAATTTTGGCAGGTTGGATAAAGCAAGATCTGTTTATATGTGGTCTACAAGAAACACACTTAAAACATAAAGATACATGCTCAAAGTAAAAGAATATAAAGCGATCAACTGTGTAATTAAGAAGTATAATTTAATTTCAACATTATTCTACATTAGTGCATAAAAAAGTATATCTGTCCTTCAATGGCATTTTAGATTTAATGACATTTCGAATAATTATCTCCATTTTTCAGAATAAATCCTTCTGGTAATTTTCTTTTCTGTTGGTTCATAGACACCTATTGGCTCAATCACCAAAAAATTCCATTTTTCTCTTGCTCATCCCTTCACACTGAACCACTACAGCTTCAGCAATAATCTCTCTGCCATTTATAAACTATCTTTGCTGTTAATCATAATGGTGAAACCATATAGTTCCCAAATGTTATATAAAACCAGTGTGAGGGAAACCATGTAGTAAAGACAAAGGAACTCAGAAAAGCAATAAGGACAGTAGAACTGGAGCTCTTCTAGAGCAGGAACTTTTGTTTGTTTTGATCCTTGCTATAGAAGTAGCTCAATAAATACTTGTTAAATGGTTAAATGAATAAAATTGTCAATGAACTTAATAAATGTGTAGTCTTCTGGAATCATTCCTGATAGTACTAAGTAATCATCCAGACGTCACTCTTGAGGACATCACTGTAAAAATGTTCAATTTAAAGATGTATGTTCATAATGAGGGCATTTAATTTTCTATGA
>RJWK010020471.1:14549-31541 GCA_004363435.1 Platanista minor | reverse complement strand
GATGTGTATTCCCAGAAGAGCATAGAGCCAGGGTGGCTGGGGTGGAGGGGGTGAGGGGAGATGAGGCAGGAGATTATCTCAGAGGGGTGACAGGGTGGGCAGCATGGGCAAATTATCTAGGACTTTGTAGGCCATTTTAAGTCTTAGCTTTTACTCTGATAGGGCCGGGAACCATTCCAGGGTTCTGAGCAGAGGAGTGACATGGTCTGACCTGGCATTTGGGTGGGAAAGAGATTTCAGCCAGCAAGGGTAGAAGCAGAGACCTCTTAGAAGGACAGACATGATGGGCCTCAGACTGAGGCAGGAGAAGCAGAGGCTCCAGGCTAGACATTGACAACTGGCCTCCTGTTCACACCTCCTGGGGTGAGAAGAAGATGGGCTCCAGGCTGGACGTTCATTCCCAGCCCCCTGTTTACATTTCCTGAAGCAAGAGACAAACGGGCTCCAGGACTACATATTTATGACCAGACTCCCGTCTATATTTTGAGATCGGCACCTTGATATAAAAACCAGCAACAGAAATAGGGTAAATAACTGGATTTGGGACATTTTTATGGCAGGGACAGAGAGGGGCTTAACCCTGTTATAAGGTCAAGAGGTCATACATTTCCCATCCTTGGGGCAATGGAAACATTGCACATGCACAGAAATGCTCCTTGGGGGTCAAAAAGGAGGGCGCACCACCCCATAATATGTGATGCTAAGGCTGTCCCATAGGCCTCTGGGCTGGAATCCATTTTGGAGAAAAGTTGCACACGCGTGTTGGGGAGGGCCCTAGCGCAGGGCAGGTGTGGAAAAAGAAACAAGATAATCGGCCAAATGTAAACAAAGACCCGGAAGAACTGCCCTGTATGAATGACTTAACCGCCTCTTTACTACACTCCTCCTCATCAGAGAGGATGCCCACACCCTTTCTCTCTGGGGGCATCTCTGCCTTGCTTCTGTCTTAACTGAACAAACTGTATCTCTGTGTACTCTCCCACTTGTTGTTGTGCTATGTCTCTGATAATAAACTTTGACCGTTTTTTACAGTTTTGCCTCCGTGAGAAATGCATTTTTCACTGGGGGCAGGAGCCAGGGGGTGTGGTGGCTAGGATTCCTGGTTGTCATCCAGGCTACCCAGGTTCAATTCCTGGGCAGGGAATTAAGATCTCGCTTCACGCCACCACTCACTGCCGCCTCTCTTAGCTCAAGACCAGGGTGATGAGCAGTAGTGGGGGGTGAGAAGTGATTGGATTCTTCTGTCTCGGAGGTAGGGCCAATAGGATGTGGGTGTGAGAGAGGAGGTAAGGATGTCGGCTAGGGTATCCCGGTGGTGGAAGGATGGATTTGACCCGGAGGAGCAGGAAGGGGAGGAGTATGCAGTGTAGGGGTGAACGTGTGCATAGCATGTAGCGTTTTACCTCCAGCTACATGTCAGTGCTTACTTGCCTCTGGGCCTTTGCACACACTGTTCTCTTTGCCTCAACTGCTTTTCCTGCCCTGACAGAACTCCAACTGGCTTCTCAAGAATCCCTCCTGTGAATCTGTCCCTTCATTCCTCCCCCTCCACCCCAGTCTCTCCCTCTGCCTGCTTTGTGCACCTGCGGGACCTCAGGCATATCTCAGAGCCTTTACCATATTGTGCCCCAGAAGACAGGACCAAGTGCCATCACACTGAAAACCCGTGTTCATCAGACGCCTCAGCGTCCTGCACGTAGCAGGCGCTCAAGAGAGGGACGTGGGGCCTGGCTTGAACCCTGGCTCTGCTACTTACAGGTTCTGTGATCTTGGGCTATTACTGATGCAGAGCCTCAGTTTCTGCATCGGTCAAATGGGTGTGATGTTCCCCCTTCCTGCAGCAGCTCTTAGGATCTTGCGAGGACGCCGAATTCTGCAGACCGGAAGAAAACCGTGGTTATCGCGTCCTCTGCTGGAAGATGGCAGACTCCGCAACCGCTCCTCCCCGCCCCCCCACCCCCCGCTTTGCAGGGAAGGAAGCAGAAGTCAGAGGCAGGTGCGACGTGAGCGGGAACCGCGTACAACCCAATACTTCCAATGCCCGGTACTCACGTGTCCCCGCTTAACCCTCACCGCGGCTCTGTGGTAGAGGTTAGACTAGACCCATTTTACCAAGCACCTACTTGTCCCAGAGCTTCTTACTCGTTGCCACTTCCCCCCTACCCTCCTCTTTTAAGGAGAGAAAAGGTGGAAAGGAGGCCGGGGCGTGGTGAGAAAAGAAAAGGTGGGGAGACACGGAGAGTGCTCGGGTGACCCGGAGGACGCTCAGGAAGCCCTAAGGACCAGATCCGATCCATCCACAATGGGGCTGGGACTGTGTGGATCCCGGTCACCGCTCAGCCCCCGATTCAGTCTGGGGAGATCTTTGGGGAAATCTCCCCGGGCTCGGTTTCCTCGCCTGTGAAATAGGCACGATAACCTCTTCCCTGCGCCCCTCACGGGGCTGCGGGTTTCAGGCATGACCTACGGGGGTGTGAAAGCACCTCGCCAAGCGCGTGCTACGATGGCCACCAGGCGGCGCGAGAGGCTCCTGCTGGACCGCGACCCCGCAGATCCAATCCCGCCGTGGGCCGGGGCTTCAGGACCAGACAGGCAGGCTGAGGCCCCTCTGGGCCCCGGTCTCCTTTTCTGGGAGAGGCACGTAGCCTCCCTTCTCGGAGCCTGTATAAGATGATTATAATAGTATTCCCCTGGACGGTCCTGCCCTGTAAATAATCCCAGATTACAAAGCATTTTCCCCTCCATCATGTCACTTGCCTCCACAACCCCTGGGAGGTGGCCTAATACCACCTGCAATCACTGATGACAAGACTCACTCAAGCCCAGAGAGGAGCCACCAGGCCAAGATCACCCCGGGAAACAAACATGGATGTCACCTGGTGCCTCTCAGCCCTTCTCTGACTGGTCAGCAGCCTCTCACTTGGGAGGGTCCCCCAGGCTCTGCTACAGGGGACCAACTCCGCAAACTGTAAGCGCTGGGTCTGAGGGCTGGTGAAGGAGAAACAGCTTCACAATAAAACCCCAAGGCGCTGTGGGCAGCAACGCCAGAGGGTATCACGTGAGCTCAGGTGTGATGTCGGGAACCAGCACAGCTTGTTTTGGGGAGGAGGGAGAGGGTGACAATCACAAACAGGAAAATCCCCAAACCTATGAAGTCAGGGTGCCAAATGAAAGCCTTTTATCCTGCAGCTGCAATTCAATACCATACAAGCAACATGGTAATATTTTCTTTTAGAGATACTGTTGACCCTTCATTTTCCTATAATCCTGTAAGGGAATCTGATTTTTACCATCATCCTGTCCCCAGGACTGAAATTCCACCATTAGAGTGTCATTCTTAGGATGAAGGCCTCTTCCTAGGTTAGGAGGCAAGGAAATTGCTGTCGGCCGTTCACATCCTAGAGGGGCATTGCCTCACCATGGCCAGCTCAGAGCCAGCAGGCCTGGCTGGAGCACAGAGTACGGGAAGGGGACGGAGGCACTCAGGGAGGCCAGGCCTGGGGATAGACCCAATCCTGTGAGCTGCTATTATTACCCTCATTGTAGAGAGGAGGAAAACTGAGGCACAGGAGGTAACTTGACCAAGACCACACTGCGCCATAATAGAGGAACCAGAACCCAAGCCCAGGCAGTCTGTCCAGCCACCAGAGCCTGCGCGTTTAACCCTTGTGCTACAGTTAGGCAGTATCACCCAGTGGCAATACTGTGGACCCATGGCCTCCGGGTTCAAATCCAAGCTGCTCTGCCTTTTCTAGCTGCGTGACCTTGGGCAAGTTACTTGTTCGTGTCTTCATTTGTAAAGTAGGGATAGTAATACCCGCCTCACGGGGTTCCTTAAATGAGTTAATATGTGTCACATGTTTAGAACAGAGCCACGGTCAACTAAATAGGGGCCAGATGGGCACATGACCTTGAATAGTCTGGAATTCTTCAGGATTCTAAAATGCCAGCCTGTGGGACCCTGTGGGATCCTCCAGTGGCGTTCTGATGTCTTGGGGCTGCAGCATTGTATCTGCTTCCCGTGGCTGGATGGTGTGGGGCCACCTGTCAGCCCAGCTTGGCCCCGAACAGGCAAATGAGTTGATGTCAAAGCCTTGGCTGAGGCCCAGCCCCTGGAACCTCCCCTTCCTTCCCTCGTGTCTCCCTCACTCGGATTCCCACACACTCCGGAGGGCCCAGAGGGAAGGTGAGAGGGAGTGAAGGTGGGAGCACGTGGCCACCCAAGCGTAGCTCCTCCAGCCTGGAGAACTGGTGCTCCCAGGGGCTGAGCTGGACCCGAAGGGAGCCTCCCTCCCTCCTACGTTAAGCCCTGATCTGCAGCGATCCCGGAGCGTCACTCCTCCGGTGTGAGTGTGTGCAGACGGCTGGCTGGTTCATTGGCACCCCTCCGCGGGTGGTGCACAGCCCAGGCCTGGCCAGGCAGCGATGGCTGATGAGAAGACCTTCCGCATCGGCTTCATCATGCTGGGGCTCTTCCTGCTGGCCCTCGGCACATTCCTCATGAGCCATGACCGGCCCCAGGTCTACGGCACCTTCTACGCCGTGGGCGGTG
Source organism: Platanista minor (assembly GCA_004363435.1). Taxonomy (NCBI): domain Eukaryota; kingdom Metazoa; phylum Chordata; class Mammalia; order Artiodactyla; family Platanistidae; genus Platanista; species Platanista minor. The sequence goes on along the minus strand of RJWK010020471.1, from coordinate 26,989 downwards.
TCATGGTGGTCGGGGGTGTCATCTGGAGCATGTGCCAGTGCTACCCCAAGGTAGGTGGTAGTGGGGACAGGTGGCCTGGGGGCCAGGGCCCAGGAGGGCCTGGGGCTGTGCCTCTATTCCAGGCATCAATCCCCCATCCTTCAATCATCTTGTTATCCTTTCCCCTTTACCCCTTCTTTTCTTATCTCCACTTTCCTGAGCATACATCCATCCATCTATCCATCTATCCCTTATCATAAAGATTGAGCAGGAGCCCCCTGGATCTGGAGCCCTGAACTAGGCACCATGGGGGAGACGCAGCAAAACCCACCACACAGTCCAGGTGCTTGAAACCAGAGTTTATGAGGGCTTGCTGCCTGCCAGGCGCGCCTGCATCCCTGGTGCAGTTCAGTCCTCATCCTGAACTTTTTGGTACCTTTGAAGTTCTATTTTACACTAGAGAAGCCTGAGGCTCAGAAAGTGAGGTCCCACAGCTCCTAAGTGTCAGGGTTGGGATCAGAGCTCAGATGTGTGTCGCCTAAAGCATAACCCTCCACCTCGGGAGGGCGATCCCTGTATCCCAGGGCTGCTGAGTGTTCTGGGTGGGTCAGCTGTAACCTTGATGGCATGGGTTAGGCAGCTCTATCTTTTGACGTTTTAATGGACTCCTAGCCTAATAAGTGACTTAGTGATGGAAAGAGCACGGGTTTGGGAATCTTGAGTTCTAGTTCTAGCTCTGCTCCAAACTCTCTGCGTGACCTTTATCTTTCTGAGCCTCAGTTTCTTTCATCTGCAAAATGAGGCCCTGAGCTCCTATTTCTCCCAGCCTCACAGAGTTAGTATGGAGAACAGAAAAGAGATGGGCAGTTTTGTAAACTGTAGAGTGTTATATTTAGGTGAAGCGCTGCCACCCTTACTGTTAGTGATCCTCTCAACAACCCTGTGAAATGGGCATATCAGGAGTTGTAATCCTTCAGTGCCCAGAGAGGTTGAGTGACTTCTCCAAGGTCACAGCAGGGAGATGATAGACCCAGGGAGATAGACCCAGGGAGACAAGGAAAGAAGCGTGGATTCTAACTTGGACTCTGCCTCTAACTACCTGGGAGACTTTGGTCAAGCCCCTTCCCTCTCTGAGCCTCAGTTTCCACATTTGTAGATTATGTGAGTCAGGAAGAGGGGGTGGGAGAGAATATGCATCTTAAGGGCCTTGCTGGTCCTGCCATCCAGGGCTCCAGGCCCCAGGCAGTCTCTGGCTCGGCTCTCCCAGTCCTGTCTCCTCTGTGGGAAGCCCCGGGCTGTTAGCTCGTTCATTCAGCATTGAGGCGGTCCTGGCTGGTTTGTGTCATTTACCGAGCAGTTTACAGTCAACTCGCCTCTCTCTGTTCCGTGTCCTGAGCAGAGGTCACCGGGAGAAGAGGGCCCTGGGGGACAGCAAGGTGATGGCCGGGGTGGGGTGGGGGGTGTGTCCTGCCTGCCCTCACCCCCTTCACAGAGCTGGCTGTGGGTGGTGGGCAGAGTGACCGGGAGGCAGTGGGGATGAGGGAGCCGGTGGTGCGGGTGGAGGAGGGAATATTGCTGGGCATTAATGAGTAACTGTTGATAGATTCACTTGTTCATGTGCTGTGGAGGCCGCATGGCGGGTCAGAAACGGCACAGGTTTCAGTGCCCACCAGGCCCTGACTCAAATGTCCCTCCCTGTGCCCCACTTCTGTGGCCTTGGCAGAGGCTCGCCAGGGCCTGTGGAGGAGCCAGTGGGGGCTTGTAGGTGGGGGACCTGGCGTCACGCCTGGCCTGGAGCCAATGTGAAGGCAGCATTCTCAGGACACGTGTTTGTGGCTTTGGGAGGGTCTCTGGATGTGTGTGCAGGTGTGTGAGCACAGACGTGGGTGTGTGTTTCAGGGACGCAGGCTGTTAGGGCTGGAACACTAAAGGAGGGGAGGGAAGTGTGTCGTAAACCAGGGAGGTGTGCTAGACGAGGGTCCCAGTCTCCCATACTGTCCCATTGGAGCCTGGGCCGTCGGAGCCCTCAGCAAATGCTGGTGCCCATCCTCCCTGCCGGGTCCTCCCCTGCCTCAGTGCCTGACGAATGGGAATTTTCTGGACTGAAAAAAATATAAACATAAGGGAATGGAGTTAGCCGATGATGATACGGGGGAAGCGGTAGCCAGTACCCATGTGAATTAAGCTGTCCCTGTCTTTGGGGCCCTGGGGGTCTCATGCAGGAGACAATTTTCTGCCTGATGGGGAGGGAGCAGGCTTCACAGGGAAGATGAGCTGGGGTTTGTAGGTTAAGTAGAAGTTCACCAGGCAGAAAAGATGGGGAAAGAAATTCCAGGCAGAAGGAACAGCATGAGCAAAGACATGAGGTGAAAGAACAAGGCAAGTGGGTCAGCCTGGCTGCTGGAGGGTGTGGGGAGCGAAGTAAGGCGGAGAGGGAATGGGGCTCGGGTCCACGGGACCTGGATACCATGCTGAGGAATTTGGAGCTGACCCTTTAGTGGATGGGATGAGGGAGGGCTGTGAGCAGCTTTGCAGTTCAAGGAAGCTATCAGGCTGACATCTGGGAGGAGGAAGGTTCAAGAGCAACCAGACCAGTGGGGGAGGCTCCTTCTCCGGTCCAAGGGAGGATGATCATCTCCTAGACTAAGGCAGAACTCGGGCAAGTGCTGGGCACTGGATGAGGATCCCTGGAAGTGATAAGATATGACCTCCCCCAGGGCAGGGGTGTTCGTCTCATTCACTCTTGGCTGCCCCCTAGTGCCTAGAAGAGTGCCTGGCACACAGCTGACGCTCCGTGAGTGCTGGGTGAATGAAGAGCCAGTGAGAGCAGGAGCCCAGAGGGCCAGCCAGCCACAGGTGCTGGGCCCTGAGCAGGCACCCTCCTGTCAAACGGGGTGGCCTCCCTTGTCAGGCCTCTCTCCTAGGGTATGTGGAGATGTGAGGCCCGTGCTCTGGGGGAGCAGTGACCACGGATGTGTGTGGGCAGCTGCAGAGAAGCCTTCTCCCCTTTGTCCTGCAGATCACCTTCGTACCTGCTGACTCTGACTTCCAAGACATCCTGTCACCAAAGGTGCTGGGCCTGCTGGAAAACGGGCTCACTGCTGAGATGAAGAGGTGGGTGCTGGGCCCCCTGGGGCGGGGGTGGGGCAGTGGAGGGAGGGGAGGGGGCAGTGAGCCCCTCAGGCCAGTCTTCCCCCTGCCAAGGAGGGGGAGGCAGGAGGGGTGGGCGGTGTCTCCCCCCCCCTGCCCCAGGCTCTGGCTTTGCCTTCCCACTTACTGAGAACATACTATCAGAAATCACAGATTGTTCTGACCTCTCAATTCTGTGAGGTGAGCTTTATTATTACCATTTCACAGATGAGGAAACTGAGGCTCAGGGATTTTTTTTTTTTTTTTCAGTATGCGGGCCTCTCACTGTTGTGGCCTCTCCCGTCACGGAGCACAGGCTCTGGACGCTCAGGCCCAGCGGCCATGGCTCACGGGCCCAGCCGCTCCGCGGCATGTGGGATCTTCCCAGACCGGGGCACGAACCCGTGTCCCCTGCATCGGCAGGCAGACTCTCAACCACTGCGCCACCAGGGAAGCCCCGAGGCTCAGGGATTTTTGTCCTGTCTTACAGTGAAGTAGTGGCAGACCAGAAATCAAAAATAGGTGTGACCCTAAATCCGACACAACGGTGACTACTACTCTAGCAAACAAGAGGCATGATGATGGCCAAGGCACAGCTCTGGGGCCCTGCTGCTTTCTGGCTGGGTGACTTTGGGAAAGCAGCCTGCTTCTCTTTGCCCCATCTGTGAAATAGGGATACTAATAGTACCTTCCTCCTAGGCTTCAGGGAGGGCCAAGTGAGATAATACAGCCGTCCCTCAGTATCTGTAGGGGATGAGTTCCAGACACTCTCTCCCACCATGTACACCAAAATCTGCAGATGCTCAAGTCCCTTATATAAAATGGCTTAGTATTTTCTTGCAATCTATGTGCATCCTCCCATATGCTTTAAATCATCTCTAGGTTACTAATAATATTTAATACAATGTAAATACTATGTCAATATTTGTAAATACAGTGTAAATGCTATGTAAATAGTTGCCAGTGTGTGGCAAATTCAAGTTTTGCTATTTGGAACTTACTGAAACTTTAAAAAAATATATTTTAGATCCATGGTTGGTTGAATCTGCGGATGCGGAACCTGTGATATGGATGGTGGACTTTAATAAGCCAAGTGCTAAGAACAGAGCCTGGGGCATAGCGGGCCCTCTATAAGCCTTTGCCATCATTAGTAGGAAGTGCTACCAAAGTACCAGAGAGCAAGTCAGGCATTTTGTGCCCATATCTTCTTTCAGTCCTCATAGAAACCCTGTGAAGTGGGGGCTGGCAGGCCCGTTATACAGATGTGGAAACTGAGGCTCAAGAAGTGCAATCACAAGCCCCAAACCTTACAGGGAGTCAACTCCAGACCAGACCTGGGTGGGTGGGTGTGGGGGCCAGCCTCAGGACTGGTCACACAGGGAGAGCTGCTAGAACAGAGCTGGGGCTCAGGCCAGCCTGAGCCTGCGCTCCTCCCTGCTGCTCCCAGCCCTGGACTGTAGAGACCAGTGGAGAAAGTGGTGCTTGGAGCCCCAGTACCACCCCCTAGGTCTGCACCACCTGGGCAAGCCAGCTAAGGTGCCTGTGCCTCAGCTTCCTCCAGGATCTCCCAGAGTTACAGGGAGGGTTAGATGAGCTAACTGATAGAGCCCGGCCTGCAAGGGACACTCGGTATCTGGTTCTTACTGTTGCTCTGTCCTCATCTGAAAAGCGGGAACGACCATTCTGCTTCAAGGTGTCGTTCAGAATAAATGGGATGATATATGCTAAGGCTTCAGGCCACCGTCTAGAACCCAGCAAACGCTCAGTCAATGCGAACTGGTCTTCATTTGACAGTCGCAGCCTTGGAGTTAACTTTGGAGACGCGGGTGAAAGGAACACTGACTGGACTGAGGGTCGGAGCTCTGCCACTCACCTTAACTTGTTGGGCCTCAGCCTCCTCATCAATGAACTGGGTACAGTAACCACCCGCAGAGGCTTCTCTGAGATCGGGGGAGAGACGGTGTGCGGAGCAGGTGGGCCAGGGGACGGCACTGACTGATTCTGTTGATCGAATCTTTGCCCACCTGCCTGTTCTCTCTCCCGCTGTCTGCTGTGCCCCCGCCCAGCCCCCGGACCCCCTACGTCAGGCTGTGGGAAGAAGCTGCCTACGACCAGAGCCTGCCGGACTTCAGCCACATGCAGATGAAGGTCATGGGCTACAGTGAAGACCCCCACCCCGTCCTGGCTCCTAAGCCGGGACGGCCACAGCCAGGAGCCGGCGATGGAGGAGAAGGTGGCCCTCGCGACCCTCAGGCCTTGTTGGAAGCTGCCGTGGTCATCCACAGGGGCTCGGACCAGGACGAGGGAGAAAGAGACCCAAGTCAGGGCAGGCCCGGGTGAGTGCACAGAGTGCAGGGGCGCTGGGGTGAAGGAGGAGGGGTGTGGCCACTGAGAGGTGGCTGGGGACACCCTGAGAAGCAGCAGGGGTAGCAGACACATGGGGCTCGGCTTAGATGGGCCTGAGTTCAAATCCCAGCTCCTCTGCTGTGTAACCTTCGGATGTTCCTCACCTTCCCAAGCCTCAGTTTCCCCACATGGGAATAATTGGTCGTACCTCAGAGTTGTCCGAATTCTTGCCATGAGGGGCCAGGGCAGGGAGCCAGAGGACCTGAGTTCAAATCCAGGCTCTGCCACTGATGTGCTCTGTGACCTCAGTCAGGTCACTCCCCACCCCACCCTGTCCCCAGCTGTTCATGAACTGGGTTCTTCATTCATCCACGTAGTCACTCATCCACCAGCATTACTGGGTACCTACTCCCTGCCAGCCCTTGACAGCCCCTACCCTGTGGGAGCTCCTCGTCCGATGGGGGAGGCACACAAGGGAACAGAAGGTGACACCCAGTGTGACAGGGATCGTGGGCCCAGAGGAGACCTCCAAGTGATTGGAGAGGCAGAGGAGTGACCTGGTTTGGATAACATAATAAAGGCCCATTTCTTGAGCACCTACTATGCGCCAGGCCTTGTACAAAGTGCTTTGCATTCATTATCTGTTGTAAATCTCAGGGATAAACATAGGAGTGAATGCTATTATTTCCCCCATTTTATAGAGGAGGGAACTGAGGCCCAGACAGGTAAACTCACCTACCCTGGGCCTGGCAGCTAGTGGGTAGGATTTGGACCCAGGCAGTCTGACTCAGAGCTACCCTCACCCTTTCCACCTTTGCTCCTGCAGCCCCCCGACCTGTCCCCAGGGCCCTGCACCCTTGGCTTCCTTCCAAGATGACCTGGACGTGGGCTCCAGTGAGGGCAGCAGCCCTAACCTGACACCATCTGAGGGGGCGGAGCCCCAGCCTGCACCCCCGGAGCCTTGCAGGTGGCGGCTGGACCGCTTCCATGACTTTGCCCTCATTGATGCCCCAACGTTGGAGGATGTGCCTCCAGAGAAGCAGCTACAGGTGGCAGCCCTGCCCAGCTCCTGGCAGAGACCCCTGAGGACAAAGTGGGAGGAAGAGGAGGCTTCAGACGCAGGTGCAGAGGAGCTGGAACAGGAAGAGGAAGACTTGTACTACGGGCTTCCCGACAGCCCTGGGGACCCCCTTCCGGACAAGGAACTGGGCTTTGAGCCCGACGCTCAGGGCTGACATGGAACTGCTCCCTGGGTTTTAGCCTGGCTCCGGGGCTAACCCCGATGTGACCACACAGGACTTCAATTTCACTACCTGCAAAATGGGGTCAGATGGAGGTTCACAGGAGACAGTGGACCCTAGAGCATTTTGAGAACTGCACAGAAATGCACAGGGAGGAGATGATTACATTACTGGGCCATTGCTGTTCCGATTACTAATACTTTTTGTAAAGCTTTGAAGGTAAAATATGATTAGTTGAGAAGATCTGCATCAGCCAGGGCCCTCAAGAGCCCTTTCTGCCTCCCCTGAGAGCTGGCCTCTGAACAGGAACCCTCCTGGGTGCTACTCCCGTGTCCCCGATCCTCTGTGAAGGCCTCTCAGGGTTCTTGTTCCTGTTGCGTCTTTTAGTCCAGCCGGGGGACAGCGTGATTTCTCTTCACTCAGAGCTAACGTCCCCAGCCCGCATCCCTCCTGTGGCTCCTGTAACTCTGGGATCCAACACCTTCCACGAGTGGCCTCTGCTGACCTCCTAGCTTTCTCCCTGGTCAGCTCCACCCCACGCTCACCCTGCTGCCCCATGCCCTTGCCAAGCTGTCTCCTCTGCCCTGATGCCCTTTGTCCCCTGTCTGCCTGGCAAATTCAGGCTCATCCTTCAAACCTCTGCACAGACATCCCTCTTCTGAAAGCTTTTCCTGATGTCACCGCTTCTGGGCCGAGTTAGTCCTGGCCCCCGTGTGCCACCTCTGAGCCATCTCTGGGCCTTGCGCATTTATCATGGAGCATGGCTGCCTGCTTAAGGTCAGCACCTTTGCTTTACTCACCTCGGTCTCTCCTGTGCCCAGCTGGTGGTCACTGAGCATGTACAGAAGTGACCAGAACCCACGAGCCTTTTTCAGGGAATGCTGCCTCCCCCACTTCCCTGAGTCTCAGACTCCTGACTTAACTAATTTGGTTCAGGTGGCATTTACTGAGCATCTGCTGTGTGCCAGACGCTAAGCTGGGATCTTTGGGAGGAAAGAGACACAAACTGATGACAGTTCTCACCCTCGAAGGGCTCCCAGTCCACTGAGCCTGGTGTCTTGTAAGTTAGCACAGAGTGCAGAGCAGAAACTGAGGTGGGGACAGAGGAGTTAAAAATTGTCACACCAGAGGCAGCAGAGTGACACACAACCGTTGGGGCCATCGAGCGCGGGGACAAATAGCTCCAGCTGCCTGAGCAGCCCCTGGAGGTATCACCGTATGGTAGCATCACCGAGTGACGCTTTTCTTAGGCTGATCTCTGCAAAGCCCCTCTGGGCCCCATCAAAGGGATGATGGAACTACCTCATCCTACGTCCCCACATTCAGAGCTTGCAGCCTGGGCCTCCTGGGAGGGCTGGCCTTCACCTGGGCTGGGCCTCTGGGTCAGGGTTGGGGTCACAGCCAAGGGAAGGGCACACCCCAGGACCCCCTCCCTCTCCTTTCTGGGTCATTGCTACCTCCTGTAGGAAAGCCTCTGTTGTAACAGATGTTCCTGCTCACGGCCCTTTCCTGTGCTCTGCTCACTCACGCAGGGAAGGGGTGACCCGCTTCAGAAAGAACACCAGTGTGAAAGGCTAAAATAAAAAAGTTTTCAGTGTTTAGAGCGGTCACCTTCATTCACCTGCAAATTCTTTTATGTGAACCCCTCCCACGCCCCCAGTCCCCCTCTGGGCAGGATAAACGAGGCATCCAGAGAGTTGAGGGAACTCTCTGGAAAGCCAACACCAAACACAGTGGCTTAGCCGGCTGGGACGGCTGTGTGTGTGGAAACTTGGGTGTGGCCCACCCCTAGGCATCACACTGCAGGGCACCCCCAGACCTCAGCGGAAAACCAGGAGTCTCTGGCTGCCAGGCCCGTCCACAGAGAGAACCCTGTCCCCGGGAGGGCGCAGGGACAGAGATGGCCGGGCCAGGCTTCCACCCCTGTCCGGCTCCCCCACTTTCTTTTTTTTTTTTTTTTTTTTTTTTGCGGTACGCGGGCCTCTCCCTGTGGTGGCCTCTCCCGTTGCGGAGCACAGGCTCCGGACGCGCAGGCTCAGCGGCCACGGCTCACGGGCCCAGCCGCTCCGCGGAATGTGGGATCTTCCCGGACCGGGGCACGAACCCGCGTCCCCTGCCTCGGCAGGCGGACTCTCAACCACTGCGCCACCAGGGAAGCCCTGGCTCCCCCACTTTCTTGCTGCTTGATTGGGAGACCACTCGCCTGGCCTGCCCGGGACAGTCCTGGTTTAGGCCCACTGTCCCTGCCTAGTTAGTAGTAGTGCGTCCTTTCACCCTCGAAAGTATCCCCTTGGGACGATAAACTACATATTCACCCTACTCTGTGACCCTGGGCTTGACCCTCACTTTCCTCACCTGTGGGAGGGAGGTGATGGATCCTGGGCTTTGCCTGTTGCAGGGTTAGGTGGTGGTGGCAACGGCGGGGGGCGGTGGGGGATTTGATGAGATCCATCTGCTGGTGCCCTGCAGGTGAGGACCACCAGCAGCTTGCCTGTGGTTAATAGTTGGGTTTGTGGCTCATTGCAGTGAGGGGAGAAACCTCATGGGATCTACGAGGTGTCTCTGTAAGAGGGTGTGAGAAAGGACTTATATGGGATTTGGGCTTGTGTGAGGTGACTTGGGGGAGGGTCTGAGGAAGTGGGCTCTAGATTGAATGCTGTTGGGAAGCAGGGCTAATCCACGGTGGGGCATCTTCATCAGTCCTCTGTAGGAGACCCAGCTAAGGATGCAACTGGCAAAGAAGCAGCAGTCATGCTCCAGCCAGGAGAGGGTTGTGGGGTCACTGACGTAATCTGGACGATGTTCCTGTTTGCTATGCTCAGCCATAGCTACCGGTGGTCTGGATTTGTCTTGACCCATCATGGTCACAGAGTGCCTTGTCTGATGCTGATATTCTGTGAAATTGTTCGACTTCATCAGAAGACCGCCGGGGCCCACCTGTGAGGGCCGGGCCGGCTCCTGGCTGTCGGGCTGCTTTTCTTTCTCAGCCCCCCTGCTCCTCTGGGGCCTGCTGGTGACCGTGGGTTGGTGCAGTTGGGGAGCAGAACGTGCTGTGGCTTTCATTTGAAAAGAAGAGTCTGCGGCCGCTCTTCTGTTCAGCTCCCACCATCCCAGCTCTCCGATTTACCACCTCCATTGTGCTCTGTTCCCTTGACCTTGCCAACTTTCAATCCTCTAAGACCATGGGCCCCCCGGGATGGCCCCCTCTTTTCATGCAGGTCCCCAGGGGCAGGGGCGGTGCCGCAAGGGCCTGGAGGAATGGCCTTGGCAAATCCTGGGATTCCAGCTCTCGGCCCCAGGCTCTGGATTGGTGAACCATGGCAGAAATTCCTGTTCTTTCCACACTCCCCTCAGGTCAGAGGGACTTTGGGAAGTTTCCACTCTCTGGGGAGGGATGGCCCCTGACCTTTACTGGGAAAGAGTGATCCTGGGGGCAGTGAGCTTGGGCTCTGTGATCGCTTGCTGTGACCTTGGGTATGTGGTGACCCTCCCTGGACTTCTGTCCCTGTTCTCTATACGATTAGAAGGAGGCAGACAAGATTCCACTTCTACTCCTGGTCCTTAAGCACGGTGCTGCTCACCCTCACACCGATTACCCCATTTAGTCCTCTCAGCAGCCCTAGGGCACAGATCCGTCGACTCCACATTGCAAGTGTTTGCTCTAAATCCCAGACTTTGGAGTCAGAGAGACTTGGGTTCTCACTCAGCCTCTGCCAGTTCCTCTCTGTGTGACCTTGGACAAGTCACTGCCCCTCTCTGAGCCTCAACATCCACATTTACACAGCGGGGAGGATAATACCTGCCTCTCAGGATGTCATGAAGAACTAATGGGTTGATGCTTCCAACACATCATAGGTGCTTGAACAGCATCTGTGTCTTTCCTTCCCTCTCCGGGTCTCAGTTCCTCACCGGCACAGTGGGGATTAACTCTGTCCCCCTTATAAATGGGACAGTGGGCGAGTGGATTCACCAGGGAGAAGATGCATGTGGAAGCTCTTTGCAAAGGGTACAGAACATCTATGGTGTGCCAGGCGCTCAGGGGCAGAGGAGCTGACAGCAAGCGACAGGGAGCTAAGGGGCAGGGAGAAGGAACAGGACTACTTGTGCCTGGGCAGATAAAGAAGCAAACAAAGTGCTGAGCATCTGCTAAGTAACGGGTGCTCCCTGAATGGAACCCTCCCACCAGCCCTGAGAGATGGGCATCCCAGGGCCCGGGCTGGGATTCCAGCATGGGCCCCGGAGCCTGTGCTCTTCCTCCAATGCCACCTGGTCCACACATGTAGCAAGACCCATAATCACCTACCATGCTGTGCTTACCTGTACATTTCTCATTTCACCCTCATAATCTGCAAGGTTGACGTGCATCCCCACATGGCAGGTGAGGAAATGGAGGCTCTAAGAGGTTGAGTAATTTGCCCATCCTCCCAGAAAAGGGCTAAATGGGGGAGAAGAGATGAAGCTGTAGGGCTTTCCACTTCTGGCAGGATTCGTCCAGTAGTCCTAGGTGATTCCGACCCTAGTGAGGACAGGAGAAAGACACACTTCAATAATTCAGGCAGCAAGGTTGCACTGAGCATCTACCTGTGTCTTTCCCTGGGCTGGTGCTCAGGGAGGACACACTCCTGCTCCCACACCTTCCATGACTCCCTATTTCCCACAGGATAAGCCCAGACTCCTCAGCCTGGAGTTCGAGGGTCTTTTCAGCCAATTTGTCCACCACTTCTTCCAGTGCCATAGCCGCTGGAAACTTGACCCTTGACTCCATCTGCTTATAGCCCTTCCTCCACTTCTCTATCATCCCTCAAGGCTCAAATTCCACCTGTTCCCTGGAGCCTGAACTGGCCTTGCTCTCCCTCCTGGGGCAGAACCCATCCGCATCCCACCTCCTCCTCTGTGTCCTTCCCAAAGTGTGTGCACTGCTCTGGTCCCAGCGCTGCTTACGTGACTGTGTGTGTGCTGGTCTCCTCACCTGGACTGGGATGTCCTTCAAGGACAGGGGCCTCTGCCTACCCATTTTTCTATCCCCAGGACTAAGCAAAAGCAAGTGGCAATAGTGCTGGTGGAAGAGGATGGAACTGACCCAAATTGAACTGAACCACATGGCCACCCTGAAGGCTCGTGGCCCCGTTGCACAGACCACACAGCACAGGGATGAGGAGTTCTTGCTTTGGCATAACCAGTCCTGAGTTTGGGACTGGGCTTTCCCTGGCAAACTGTGTGACTTTGGCCAAGAGACTTACCCTCTCTGGTCCTCAATTTCTTTATCAGTAAAGTGAGGTTAATAATATCTACCTAATCGCATATGAAGATTAGGTGAGATCACGCATATCGAGTGCTCAGAGTGTGCCTGGTGAGCCCTCAGTAAACGGTAGTTATTCTCATTACCATTTGCAGAGAAGAGGGAATGTGTACAACGTGTAGACATCAGGAGCCAGTGTAGACTTGAGGTTGGCATCCAAATACTGTATTATTAGCACTTCCCAAATGCAGGTCAATGGACCCAGCTGGGCTGGTGGCGTCAGACTCTCCTGGGAAGTTTTAAAAGTACAGTGTCCTAGGGCTTCCCTGGTGGCGCAGTGGTTGAGAGTCCACCTGCCAATGCATGGGACACGGGTTCATGCCCCGGTCCGGGAAGATCCCGCATGCCGCGGAGCGGCTGGGCCCATGAGCCATGGCCGCTGAGTCTGCGCGTCCGGAACCTATGCTCCGCAACGGGAGGGGCCACAACAGTGAGAGGCCTGCGTA
>RJWK010020471.1:0-14449 GCA_004363435.1 Platanista minor | reverse complement strand
TAGATGGGTAAGACGAAAGGGCAACGGTATCTCAGGCAGAAGGCTTGGTGCAGGCAAAGTTCCATAGGGAAGAAGGAGGAAGATGTGGTCCCAAGAACCTGGAGGAGGCTAGTCTGGCTGGAGTGATGGTGGACGGAGTCAGAGAATGAAGCCGGAGCTTGGCCACAGGACTTCTTGAATTCCTACTGCAGAGCTCACATTCTATCTGATGGGCAAGTGGGATCCACTGATGGTTCTTGAGCAGAGGAGTGACATGAAGAAAGGAATGGTGAGGACATATTCTGGTTAATACGTGCAAAAGAGAATGGAAGGGCATATACTGGTGGCAAGAAAGCTAGTTCGCGGCCTGTGACAGGGTTCCAGTTCCCAGTCTGACATGGGAAAGGTTTTTTCCACTGTGGAGGGGAAGCTGGGTGGGTGCTAGGTCAGGACTGAAGCTTGGTGGAGCCAATGTCCCAGATTCCTCATTGCTGATCACAAGACCAGCCCAGCATAGCAGGGGACTATGTGGCAGAGGCTGGATCTTCCATCCAAGTCACCAGAGCCCTGGTCAAGGCAGTGTTCAGTTCAGAGAGAGCCCAGGAGAAGGGCAGGTGAGGGTCCAAGGGACCCAGTAAGTGCCCAGGTCAGATAACCGGCCCCATAGGTGATTCTGCAGTTGGTGAAAGCTCCCAAGCCACCTGCATATCTTCACGTTAACCCTGATGAGAGCAGACCTGGGGTGGAGGGTAGGTGGGCAACAGCAGGCTTTGGATGCCTGGTCTGCCAGCCTGGAGACAGGGAGGGGTCGATTTCATTCATTCATCCATTCATTTTTTCATTCATTCATTTATTCTGGCCACAAGCACTCTCTAATCACCTGCTTGGTGCCACGCCCTGTGCCAGGCACTGGGGGCAGAGAGATGTGTCTGACCCATGCCTATCTAGCTGGAGCCCCCCTCCCCTGGGGTAACTGCAGAATGCACAGTGACAGGTCAGAGTGGTCAGTGCTGGGCAGAGGGAGGCACAGTATGGGTCTGACCCCACCTGGAGAGTCAGCAAGAGCTTCTCAGACTTGCACCGAGCTACGTCCTGAGGGTTCACTGGGGGAGAAAGGGAGAGGAGAGCAGCCTAGACGAAGGCAGGGAGCCTGGAGTCACCCCACCATGTTTGAGGAGTGACCCAGGGGTAGGTGTGAGCAGAGCTTAGGATAGATGGGGAGGACACGGGTGGGTAGGTGGGGACTTGACCAGGAAGGGCTGTGGATGCCACCCTGGAGCAAGTGGGAGAGCCCCAGTGGGCTGGATGACAAGTACACAGCTACAGTCTCCCAAGGAGGAGGACCTTGGAACACACAGAGCCGCCCAAAGAGCGGCGGCAACACCTGACAGGCGGAGGTCACAATCCGTCACATAGAGAGTGCTAAAAATCAGACAGGAAAAGAAAAGGTCTGTGACCCCATAAAAGGAACAAATGAAAACATGGTCAATCAAAGGAACGGAAATTAAAACAGCAAGAAACCATGCTTAACCCCGTAACACTGGCAACGTTTTACAAAGATGATGATAACAGACGCTGTTGGCAGAATGTGGAGGAACAGGGTGATTTCTTACGTTGCCGGTGGGAAGAGAAATGATGCGAGCTTTGGGGGGAGGAGCATGGCAACGTAGGCTAAGTGCCTCAGCACGTGGGCTGCCCCAAGATTCCGCACTTCCACACGGAGGAACCTATCCCAAGGAAATAATCAGGTGCACCAAGATGGACTTTGGGAAGGGTGTTTACTGTGGCAGTGTTTATGAGAGCTCCGGTGTGGAAAGAATCTAAACATCCAGCAATAGGAGATTTGTTGAAATAATGATGCAACAGCTCTGCGAGGGAATGCTGTATGGCTGTTAAAATGGGGACCCTCCTGATTGAATCACACCCCCTTCCCGGACCTCTCCTTGGTAGCATATGTGATCATTGCCGTTTCACATTTACTTGTGAATTTCTTGGATGACTTTTTGCATTCCCCATCCGATGTTAAGCCCCGTGAAGGCCAGGACTCAGTTTATTATGTTCAATATTATGTCCTCGGTGCTGACTTCAGTTCCTGTGGGCCCTCAGCAACTAGTTATTAAACGAACAACTGAGTCTGTACTTCTTTAGTGTGGTAAAATACACATAACATAAAACTTACCATCTTAACCATTTTCAAGTGTACAGTTCAGTTCTGTTTCGCACATTCACGTTACTGTGCAACCATCCCCGCCACCCATCTCCAGGTTCATCTTCCCAAACTGAAGCTCTGTTCCCATTAAACAGTAACCCCCATTCTCCCCTCCCTGCTCCCCAGCAACCACCATTCTACTTTCTTTCTTTCAATATCCCCCTTTTCCCTATGCCCCTGTATTTTTTGATGTGGAAAGATGTTCATGATATATAATTGATAAAAAGACACATTAAAAAGCAGAATGCAGCAAACACTGTTAATTCCCTCCTTCCTTGATTTTGTTTGGAGGGATCACATGTCTACACCCAGGCGATCAATTACGATTGACCCAAAGCCAGTTATGACAATCCTATTCTCTACTGACAGTTCTGGACAACGAGACGTGAAAAGAAATTTGTTGGAGTCACTTCTGAAAAAGCTTTTACTTTCTTGATTAAAAAGGCAGATGTGATTAGCCTTGCTGGCCTTGAATACAGATGCAATGGTTGGAGCTGCAGTTGCTGTCTTGCAACCACGAGAGAACTGCTAAAAGAATCATAGGGATTTTGGACCTGTAAACTGGTGAACCAAAGCCAGCAACCACTGGTCTTCTAGCTATGTAAGAACGTTTAACTCCTATTTATTTAAGTTATTGTGCTTGCAGCTGAACTCACTCCCAACAGGTACAGAATATGATCCTTTATCTATGTGCAAGTATGAATAGAAAGAAATTGAAGCGATTATCTCTGGGTGATGAGATTCTTCTTTTTGAAATTTATATAATGAACGTGTAAATAATGATCAGAAAATAATTTTACATTTAGGAAAATGTAACAATGATGTTAGTTCTATTTTAAAAAATAAATAAAATATTGGGCCTCCAGGAGGTAATTCACTCCTATCTGACCACTGAATTCAAGGGAAGCTCAATGGCCACCTGTGGAACAGATTCAAGCCCCCCAGGGGGAGGCTGGACTTCACCTACACAGGTCCCATCCAAAACAGTGTATGATTCTAACCTCATGAGGGGGGCAGGACAGATGCCATGGTGCCAGGGAAACATGAAAACCTGAGGCTCTGTGAGGAGAGGTGAACCTCAAAAGGTCCCCAGTGTGGCTGTGAGGGGCTGGACCACACCCTCTGTGGCTCTCCTGTCCTCCCCCTGCTGCAGCCCTGAAGGCCCCACCTCTCCCTCTGGGCTTTGAGGCCAGACCCTGTGTTCCCGGCAGAGGCATGTCCCTCAGCCCCCAAAGGACACTCCACCCTCACCCTCAGATTAGGGCCCAGGCCTTCTCTGCTGATGGGCCTGCCAAGCAGGTTCTCAGCCAGCTCCAGGCTGATGACCGCACGACCAGGAGGAAGAGCCACGCTGGGACCTGGGCATGAGGCCCCAGGAGGACGGGGCAGCCGTGGGGATCTGCAGGTGGGGCTGACGGTCGGGCAGCAGCTGTATTGGCTATAAACACCTTTACCCCAAGCGGCCTTGCCATCTCTTCCCACAACAAACCTGGGATTATCTCTGTGAAGGTGACCCTGGGGGAAAGCAGAGGAAAGAAGGAAAAAATGCCAGCAGAGAATGAAAGGGAAACTGCGCTAAGGGAGCACTGTTGATCCTCTTCTTGGCAAACGTCCCCAGGGTCGCAGCTGTGCTGCCTGTGGACACGGCAGTCGGGACAACAGCCAGCATTGCTCTGTGGGCTCGGCAGTGCCCTCCTCAGTCACGCACATGTGCTGGCTCATTTGCTGTTCACCCAGGAGGTAGTGCCTGCAGAGATGCATCAGAGGAAACTGCCCTGGAGAAGCGGGGGCAGAGATAGCACCAGGGACACTTAAGGGCAGCAGGGTTTTCTCCTGGGATGAGAGGAGACTGGACCATGAGGATGGTTTATACCAGCGATCCCTCGGGGGAGGGATCTGGGTACTAGCTCTCCACCTTCTCTTTAGAATGGGACAGACCAGTCTGGAGCAGCCTGACCTCCCAGTGACTCCAGTTTTCTTCCCTCTCTTCCTTTTCCTGCCTCCTCTTTCCTTCTGCCTCCTTCACCCTCTGAGTTATGAAGCTCAAGCCACCAACCTGAGCCTCGGTTTTCCCCCATGAAATAACGGGGTGCCAGTCAATGCTGCCCGACCTCTTCCCAGAGAGCGTTTTTGTCCTTTTGGCTGCACTGTGCAGCTTGCGGGATCTCAGTCCCCCATCCAGGGATTGAATCCAGCCCACAGCAGAGAGAGCACAGAATCCTAATCATGAGACCACCAGGGAACTCCTCCCAGGGAACACTTTGATCTTCCCTGTCTGGGGAAGGGGAGCCAGACTCCACCTCTTTTTCCCTGTAGGATCTTCCCTGGCCTCAGTTTCCTCACCCCATAAGGGGCTAGCAGCCCTGCCTGTGCGCCTCACGTGGCTGATGCGAGGCCTGGGAGGGGACAGAGGGGACTATTGCCGCGCTGGGTTTCAGGGCTTCTGGGCTCCTCCCCCCAGGCTCAGATGGCTGCCTTCCCTGCACCACTAACACCCTGACCAGCAGGTGATGGAGATATTTTGGCCTGGGGGTGAGGCCTAGTGACTGGGAAGCTGCCAATGGCACGTTCTTCCTGGTCCCCACTCCCACCTGCCCTGGGGCCCTGGGGCTGCTGTGGATTCTTTCCTTTCACCCCAGACCTCAGGGCACTTGATGCCAATTGGGTGCATGTCCTTGGGGTCTTTTGGATCCAAATTGCCAGTCCATAGTACGGTTGGGTGTTTGTGTGGAGGGGGCGCTGCCATCCGACCATTTACAGCCTCCGTCTGCCCTCTCCCTCCACGCGTGTCTAATGTGATGAAGCGCTCTCCTCTGTTTGTGCTATAAAGCGTTTTCAGATGTGTCATCTCATTTGGCCTCACGTCTCCCTGCTGAGGTTGGAATTATTGTTACCATTTTACAGATGAATCAACTGGGGCTTGGAGAGGAGCAGTGACTCACCCAGGGTCACACCATGGGTTTAGTGGTGGAACTGGGATTCGAACGGTGCCTTGGATCTCAGCCCTGGGGCCTGCTCATCTGCTACCCAGGCCTGCCTGTTCTGGGAGTACTGCCTGGAGGAGGTGACTCTGAGTGGGTCTTGAAGGATGTGTATGAGTTATTAGGTGAAGAAGGCTGGGAAGGGCATTCCAGAAGGGAACAGTGTGCACAGAGGCATGGATCTGCCTGGCGGCTGCAGAGTGAAACTGGGCAGTCTGGACCACTCTAAGCAGTGCTACATCTTCAGGGAGTAAATCTGTGGCTCCCATGCTTTGGGCTACCTCAGAATCTCCTGGGGAGCTCATGAAATGCAGATTCCTGGGCATGTTCCTAGAGATTCCGGGTCAGTCCGAGGAATCGGCCCTTCTCACAGACTGGTTCTCCGCCCCCACCCCACAGCTCTGATGCCGGTGGTCCTCGGGTTAGTGGAGAAGCACAGCAGGGCTGAGGAGACTGAGGCAGAGCAGTGGGCAGGGCGTAGGGGAGGCGGGAGGTGTGCAGTAAGCCATAGGAGTAGCGTAGGGGCTGACCCTCTTGGACCTCCCTGTTTAAAAGTGCAGCTCTCCCCGCAGCCCTTCCCTTTTCACTTTTCTCCAGGCCTCTTGTCACCACCCCACATACTGCACACTTGACTTAGTGGTTTCTTGTGTTTTACTCTCCAAGAGTGAGGGTGACATGAGGGCAGGAGTTTTGTCTACCTTGTTCGGTGATGTAACCCAGCTTCTAAAACAGTAGCTGGCACATGTAAAATGATGGAGGGGCCTTTGCTCTGTTTATTCATTCATGTATCTTCAGGGTGGAAGAGCTCTGAGCATCTCAGAGGCTGGCAAGCCTTGGTGTGGACAAGATGGAGACAGAATGTCAGAGCACAGCTCCTGGAGGAGGCCAGGGGAAAGGATGAGTCCCTCAACCTGCTGGACATCTTCTCCCTTGAAACGTGCAGGGACAGAGCTGGTGCGTGGTGGGGAGGTAGTGCAGGAGGTGGGTGCTACTGGCCTTCATTTCCTCCATGAAGTGCAGGCAGGAAGAGGGGGAGGGGGCAGTGGAGGCCCATGGATGGCGAGAGCCTGGGGTAGTTCCTGAGGGGGGCCTTTTGGAGCAAGTGAAAGCATAACTGAGGCTGGCACTCTAGTCACCACTCTCTTTTGTTCAGAACCTCCCAGGACCCCTCCATCCACCGGAAGGGGCCGTACCTTTCCCTGGCCTCAAGGGAAACATTAAAAACATTAGAAACTAGCATCCTGTCCCAACGTCCCCAGCTGAGGGGGACTGCTTGCTAGACATGTCCCCATTACAACTGGACCACAAATTCAGAGTTGTCTCCTCCAGGAAGCCTGCCTGGATCCAGTGTCCATCGACTGGGTCCCACAGAACCCAGCCTCTCTCTTGTGTGACTTGTCTCCTCCTGCCTCTCATCACAGAGGCCTGAGCTCTTACCTGCCTTGCTGTGGGCTCGCTGAGGGCAAGGCAGGGTCTGCTTCATCTCAGGGGCTGGAGCAGGCCGCCCGCGAAGTCTGGGCTCTGCCTGGCCTGGGTGGTTAGGCCATGGGCTCTCACGCTGTGCGCTGGGCGCCCTCTGCTGGCCCAGCTGGACACAGCCACTGCTCACAGGGGACTGAAAACTTCTGGGAGACACATCTCTTTCCCTGGGCCCAGCCCCTCCCTAGTTCCTGCCTTCCTCCTTTCCTAAAATCCTTCACTGTGCTCTTGAAATCCTGGTCCGTCACCACTGCCTTGTCCTCAAACGCCTCTCAAACATTCCTTCCTCTTCTTGCTTTGCCAAAAATCCCCATCCCCCAAGACACTGCTTCCTCGATTTCCTCTCCTTTATCTGGAGCCTGAGGTGGGGTGGGCCCCTCCTTGCTCCTCACCGCCTCTTCCAGATCGCTGTCCTTCTGTCCTACATACATACACACCATCAAAGTGTTACTGACCAGGGCTCTTGGCCTCCTTAATCCATAGAAATTGATCAGAGGCCCGACAAGAAATTCAGGGCAGGCTTATTGGGGCCCCTGCTGCAGCAGAGGGGAGTGAGAACAAGTAACAGGTTCCCTGGCTAGCTCGCTCACTGTGGGGGGCGGCAAGCTGGTTCCTTCTGTGGGGTGAGGGTAGGCGTGTGTCCAGGGGTCTGGCCGGAGGGGTAGCTTAGGTGGTTTGCCGACCCCCTTGGTGGTGTTGTGTGCAGGCAGCATGCGCAGTACCCTGCTTTTGCTCCCCCCGACCCCCTGCTTTTCTCCCGGCTCTCCAGAAGTGGCATTTGGTCTTTTGGGTCTTTTTGTATCTTGCTGCCCATAATTTGCCCCAGCTGCACATGCACGCAGTTATTTTTAGTCCCTTATAGTGTCTTTGCATTTTGCTGTTTGAGGAGATGTTTGTCTAGGGGCAAGCACTGCAGCAAAGGGTCCCAGGTCCCAGCCTGTCTCAGAAGCTCCTGTCATCAGATTACATGCTTTACGTATTGGAGACTGAGCATACGGTCACGTTCTCCTGCGGGGGCAATTCCAGCATGCTCTGGGCTCTCATTTCCTCTACCTCCAAAGACCTCACCTCCACTTCCTCTCAGCCACTCACTCCCATCGCTATGCTCTTGACCTACCTGTAGTTCTATCTCCTCTAGAATCTCAATTCCAAACACCCTACCTTCTGATCACCACATTCCCTTTTCCCAGCTCACCCCCAACTCCCGCATCCTTCACGGACACCTGCTGTTGAAGGCCCCCTTCTCACCTCTGGCTGTCACTCACCTCCTCCTGTGTCTCATCTCTGCACACCTGAGGCTTCTGGGTCCAGCCTTCTATCTGCTAGCACCCTCGACTCCCTTGCCCCACTCTTTATTGTAATCACAGGCCCAAACCCAATCCTGCTTAGACCCTGCTGTCCACCGGCTCCGCTCCCGCACACAGGTGGCTGAGCACACAGCAAGAGGAAAAGTAACAACATATACGCTTTCTGGTTTCACTTCATTATCAACCACAAACCTCCAGTGGGCCCTTGAGACTGTCCTACAAACCCACATGTTTTCTGAGCCATCACTCTTCCCAACTCGTTTATTTTAGTTTTTGTTTTAATTAAGAATATAACACCTCTACTTTGCAGGTAATATTCTAAGCATGTTATGATTACCAATTCATTTAATTTTCAAAAAAATTCTGTGAGGCAGGTTCTAGAGTCACTTGGATTTTACATGAGGAAATGGAAGCGTGGTGGGGGTCCGTGGATTGAGCGACCTACACTGGGAGGCCCCGCCCTCAAGCCCCAGAGACACTGCCTCGATTACATCCCCCCTTCCCCTTTCTCCTCACACCTCCAAACCTTCTCCCATCCTTCCTTCCAGCAGATGCCGTGCCTCCTATTTCCATGAGAAAACAGATACAGTAAAGGGAGGCCCCCAGCAGCTCCCATTCCACACCAACCTGGCTGTACCTCTGCCCCCTTCTCCACCCCCCGCCCCCCACCACCTATTAGGATAAAGTGTTTGTGCTCTGTCTCCACTGCACCAGAAAACATCCCTTCTCACCCACCTAAGAAATTCCCACCCCTCACCTTCTGGTTTCCAGCTTCCCTTCTCTGCCCATTGGCCTGTTCTCACGGTTCCCATCTAGGGGAAAAAAGCTTTCTTGGCCTCATACTCTCTCTGTCCACAACACACTTTCCTGCTCCCATATTTATAAGAAAGTACCTTAAAGGAGCTGTTCGTAGTCTCTGGCTATCTCAGTTCCTCTTCCTGCATTCTCCCTAGAACCCTCTTCATTCAGACCATTCTGGTGCTAAACCTGATGG
Source organism: Platanista minor (assembly GCA_004363435.1). NCBI lineage: Eukaryota > Metazoa > Chordata > Mammalia > Artiodactyla > Platanistidae > Platanista > Platanista minor. The sequence continues at coordinate 5,500 of RJWK010020471.1, read as the reverse complement.
GACCTTCGGATCCCATCACCTGATCTGTTAAATCAATTTTCCAGCCTCACCTTACTTGACCTGTGGGCTGCATTTGACCCGCTTGGTCACTTCCTCTTCCTGGACACACTCCCTTAGTGATCTCTGCGAGTCGGTGGCTTTGAATATTATCGATAGGCTGACAACTTCCAGCCGAGCGTCTCCGTGAGCTCAGGTCACGTGCCACACTGCTGACGTAGTGTCTTGGTTGTCTGGTGAATGGTCCAGACAGGGGCAACCAGAACCCCGCAGCTGCCCTGCTAAGCCTCTCCCCCTGGACTTCCCAGCTGCCTAATGACAGCCCCGTCCTTCCAGTAGCCTCGGCCAAAACTGGGAACCTTCGCTCTTCTTGTTCTCAGACTCACATCTAAACGGTCGGCAAATGCAACAGGCTTTATTTTCAGAATACACCCAGAATCCAACCACTCTCACTGCCCCACTGATGCCTCTGGTCCAAGCCGCTAGCAGCGGCTCACAGTCTCCTGGCTGCTTCCAAGGCTTCTGGCCTCGCCCCCTGCCATCTTTTTTCTAACCAGCAGTCAGAGCAACCCTTTAAACCATCAGGGCATTTCACCCTTCTGATCAAAGCCTGCCTTATCTTCCCACCTTACAAGACAAAAGCCAGAGTTCCCAGAATGGGCTACACCCTCCTACTGGATCTGCACCCCAGCCCTGCGGTTACTGCGCTGCCTGCGGGTCCCTCCTGGCTTGTCCGTTCCGTGGCTGGGCTTGTGCACCCGCTGCTCCCTCTGTCTGGGGTGCTCTTCCCCCACCTCGTGTCCACATGGCGCATTCCCTCAGCTCCTTCCTCGCAGTGTCCCCTTCTCGCTGAGGTCTTCTCTGACCACTCTATCACAGTTCTGAACATGGAACACAGACATTGAGCGTCCCCTTGAATTCAGTTCAGGGTCTATAACCTCGATTTTGTTTTGTCTATGCAGAGGTAAACATTATATATACATACATAACCATTTATGGAAATGAGATCATAACCTACTTTTTAAAAGTGATTGATTTCAGACATCTTTCCGTATTAATATATAAACATCTATGTCATTGTTTTTAACAGCTGCAAAATATTCCACTGTTTGTCCCTCCATATTGATGGATATTTGGGTTGCTGAACCAATAGAAGAATTCAGTGAGAGCGAATGAAAGTATGACACCGTGGCAGATCAAAGTGACAGTTTTATTCCAGAAGACAGTAATGCTGGAAGGAGAGAGCTAAGTGGATCGACCTGTGGCCGTGGGAGCTCCCATGGGACCAGATGAGAATGTCCCACCCTGCCACACGATGTCTGGGCTTTTACAGCCTAGAGACTCCTTAGTGAGTCAGGGGCTGTTTTAAGAGCCAAATGCAACCATCAAACAGCAGAAGTTCTTATTAATGAGTATGCTCCTGTCTTTGACCCCTCGTCCAACCCGAGCCATGGCCCACTCAAGTCTTGTCCTTTGATGGTGCGTGAACATACTGGGGGCCTTGCTGGTTTATGTTAGGGCCTCCATACACTTCAATTGCTCTCAATTTTTCACAGAAACAACTGTTGTACCAATAGTACCTCTTCGTCCACTTGTCTATTTCCTTGGGGTGACTTCCTAGAAATAACTTTGCTAGGTCCAAATGCATGCATGTTTTGACATTTTGGTATCCGCTAGAGTTATTAAAGGAGCAAAACAGAGAGCCGGAAATAGCTGCCAAGTCATAAGGGAGTTTAGTTGCTGATCAGGTGTCATTTCTAATCATTGAAGAAAAGGTGGGTTATTGAATAAATGGTATTGGAGCAATGGGCTAGCCATTTGCCAAAAAATAACCTCACTCATTATGCAAAAATAAATTCCAGCTGAAGCCAAGATTTAAATATTTTCAAAAAGGAGAATTTTTATATGATCTTGATAAGGGGGAGGCTTTCTAAGCACAGCACAAAAGTTAGAAATCATTAAATAGCAGACAGATAAATTTGACTCCAGAGCAAATAAAATTTCCTATAGAGTAAAATGCCATAAAGTCAAATGTCAATCAACAAATGTGGGTGGAAGGGGTGTGGGTCACCTCTGGGTGGAAGCTGCATGCGATTCACCACTTCCGCTTCCCCCCTGCTTTGGTGGATTCAGCAAAGTTCTAGATGAAGGTGGCTTCTTCAGTCTGGTTCTGGGCTGAAGCAGGGATCGGGAGCAAAGCCTGCGGTGGACATGCAGTGTGAGAGAGAAACAAGCCTTTGTCATTTGAAGCGCTGAGATTTGGGGGTTGTGCGTAACTGAAGCAGAACCTAGCCTATGCTGATGGATTCCCCAAGCAATGCTGGTGGGGCTACATCAGCGTCAAACATTCACATGTCTTTTACGTAGAAATTCCACTCACACATGTGCAAAGAGGCACGGATGAGGCGAGGCATTGCTGCTTTGTTTGTAACAGCAAAAGGCAGAAAACAATCAGCACACCCATTAGTCAGAGATTGGAACATACATAGAATGGAATCATCTGCCACCAGAGAAATGACAAAGCAGCTGTAGATGCACCGACATAGTCGTAACCCGCAGATTAGGGCTGGAGCAAGACGATAGAGACCCCAGGATCTAAAAAGACTAAGAGGCCCCTGTCCACCTTGCCCATGTAAATAAAAAGTTAAAAATGACTCATAAATATTCAAATGTTAAATGCTTAAAAGTATTTGTATACAAATATATCTGAAAAGTTACACAATAAATGGGTATACTAACTTGTTCCCAAGGGCTACTGTAACAAATTACAAATTACAAGGAAAAAACTTTGGTGTTTTGAAACAACAGAAATATATTCTCTCACAGTTCTGGAGGCCAGAAGTCTGAAATCAAGACCATGCTCCCTCTGCAGCCTCTCGAGCAGAATCCCTTCCTGCCCCTCCCAGCTTCTGGTGGATCCTGGCTTTCCCTGGTTTATGCATCACTCCCATCTGTGCCTTCATCTTCACATGGTTTTCTTCCCTGTGTCCCTCTGTGTTTTAAATCTCCCTCCCTTTTCTCTTCTAACACCAGTCATTGGATTTAGGGCCCATCCTAAACCCAGGTGATCTCATCAGGAGATGCTTAGCTTAATCACATCTGCAGAGACCTTCTTTCCAAATAAGGTCACAGTCACAAGTACCAGGGGTTAGGAGTGGACAGATCTTTTGGGGGGGGACACTGTTCGACCCACTACAATGGGTAACAGGGGTTGCCCCTGGGAGGGTGGAGGGGGACAGTTAGGAATGGGAGGGAGATAAACTTTTCACTGTATATACTTTTGAACTAGTCACATTAAAAAAGAACCATTTTCCTGTAAAAGTCTTTTTAAACGAACATACACACAAAAAGGATGGGTCCCTCCCAAAAGAGAGGGTGCCCGTTCAAAATGATGACACTGCTAAATTGGCCTAATGTACACTCATGGCAATAGTGGCTGCAGACTCCAAGTTTTCTGAGGTTGGAGGAGTACAGGGCATAAATAGCGGGTTCTGTCTATCGTTCCGACTGTGAGTGGGAGTCAAGGGGAGAGGGCCATTTTGAGGGAAGGGGTATGGGGGGTGGAGAAGCCTTGAGAAATCTGATGTGGTGAAGAGGAAGAATAACAGGAGACGAGGGATTTGGAGGTAAGAGGGGGAGAGGAGATCGTGGACGCAGGAGACCCCTGAGGAAGCCTGACTGGGGCAGGGGAGGGTCCTCTGTGGACAGGAAGGTGGTCCCTTCTGCCCTAAAAGAGAAAGGAAGGAAGGAGGAGGGAAGGGTGGGTGTTGGCCCAGGAAGAACTCGGAGGGAAAGACCTGGAAGAGGCTCTGTCTTACCCTGACCCCTGCATCTTTGCATCTCTGGTGGTGGTGGTGATGGTGGGTAGGCTGGTTGTCAGCTGGTCAGAGCAAGGGGGGTGTGCATCTGAGAAGAGGGAGGAGCTGACACGCTGCTTTGGGCAACAAGGGACAAAAGCCCTGCCAAGTGTCAGGGAGCCAGGGTGGGGCTGCTGTCTCAAAGAGTGCAGTGGAGGATGCGGGATGAGAAGGGACTGCCCTCGGGGTCCATCTGTTGCAAAGTCCAAGGTGCCTGTGGGGCTTCCTTGGTCCCCCACCTCCATCCAAACACACCCACCGCACACTCGACAGTGCCCCCCCTTCCTCAGGCTGTTGATGTCGTGTCCCTCTGTGCACATGTTTGATCGTCTGCTGATAGGTGAGACCCCAGGGTCCCCAAGGGGAGCATCAGGGAAAGCTTGCTCCCACCTCCCAAAAGGGGAGGACTTTGATGAGGAAGCCACCAAAATCACATTTCAAATACAGTTCTCTTTACAGGCGACAGGAAAGGGAGCATCCGCTGCCTGCTGAGAGCCTCGAGCTACCTCTCTCAGCAAAAATTAATGAGCTCCTACTCTGTGCCAGGTGTGGTGGGATATTCCAGGGGAGAACAAAGTGGAGGAGACCCTGACCTTGCAGAGGTCGCTGTCAGCCCACTGGCTGCACAGTCTTTGTTCAATTGGCCCTGACCTCCGGTGTGAGGTGTCTGCAAACAAGGTGGAAAGGGCATTGACTTTGGAGTCCAGTGACCCAGGCTCAGAGCCAGTCATTTCACTAGAACCCGCTAATCATCTGCAAAGTGGGAGCAGGAAGCCTCCAGTTTCTACACTGTGTGGCCCTTCTGGGAGGATGCCTGGCTTTGTGTGGCACATCAACCCCGAGGCCTGGAGCTGCTGGCCTCCACATCCTTCTGCAGAGAGCAGCTGCTCACCAGACCCTCGTCCAGTCATGTTCTTGGACATGGTGTGTAAATAGAACGTGCAAACCGAATCGTTTGGAACACTGAGCTTGTGCTACAATGGAATTCTTTTTTTTTTTTTTCCTAGATTTTTTTTGGATGTGGACCATTTTTAAAGTCTTTATTGAATTTGTTACAATATTGCTTCTGTTTTATGGTTTGGTTTTTTTGGCCGCAGGGCATGTGGGATCTTAGCTCCCCGAACAGGGATCGAACCCACAGCCCCTGCACTGGAAGGCGAAGTCTTAACCACTGGACTGCCAGGGAGGTCCCGACAATGGAATTCTTGAATGTACACGTATGATATCTCTGCAGATTAAAACCAGAAATATCTGTAGAGTAAATCCCTTGAAATGTTTGATTAGTGCTGGCTCGAAGTCAAAAGCAACAGGACTTCAAGGAGTGGCTAGTTGGTGAGGTTGGGTGTGCCGGGTGCATAAGGGGCAGAGGCCGGAGACGGGTTGGGGCTGAGTTTAGAAGGATGGCATGCTCAGACCTGCGGAAAGACTTGGGGGCTGGGGGCAGCGAGGGGTCGCTGTCACTGGCGGCGACGGCGAGGAGGAGGACCCGATGGTGTGGTTTAACGTCGTTCGGGGGGTAGGCGAGGGGGCTGGCTGGCCAGTGCCAAGGCAGAGCCCAGAAACGCTTGACGAGGTGGGCTCAGCCGAATTTGGTGCCTGGCACAGCTCGCAGGGCTCGTGTTGAGGGGCGGGGAGAAGGCGTCTCG
>RJWK010020470.1:0-31442 GCA_004363435.1 Platanista minor | reverse complement strand
AATATATATATATATATATATATATATATATATATATATTCACACATACACATAATGGAATATTACTCTTCCATAAAAAGAATGAACTTTTGCTATTTGCAACAACATGGATAAACCTGGAGGGTATTATACTTAGTGAAGTTAAGTCACACAGAGAAGGACAAATACTGTGTGTTTTCACTTATATGTGGAACTAAAAAATAAAACAAACAAATGAATATAACAAATCACAAACAGACTCATAGATATTAGAGAACAAACTAGTGGTCACAAGTGGGGAGAAGGGTGGGAGGATGGGCAGTATAGTGGAAGGGGTTAAGAGGTACAAACTACTAGGTATAAAGTAAATAAGATACAAGGATATAATGCAGTACAGGGAATATGTTCAATATTTTATAATAACTTTAGATGGGGTATAATCTATAAAAATATCAAATCACTATGTTGTACACCTAAAACTAATATAATATGGTAAATAAACTATACTTCAATAAAAAAGAATATGTTGATGAAAACAAACAAGCAAAACAAAACAAACAAAAAGAGATGCTAAGTAAAAGAAGCTAGACACAAAAGAGCACGTATCGTATAGTTCCATTTAAATGAAATGTCCAGAAAAGGCAAATCTATGTCTGGGGGTGCCTGGGTCTGAGGATGAAAACAAGGAGTGACTGCAAATGAGTACAAGGGATCTTTGGGGGATATAAAAATATTCTAAAATTGAACTGTGGTGATGGTTGCACAACTCTGCAGATGTACTAAAATCATGGAATTCACATTTAAAAAGAGTGAATTTTACAGTATGTAAAATTTTATATACTAATTTTATAGTACATATAGTATACTTTGATAAAGCTGTTAATAAAAGATAAATAAGGGATGCATGAAACAGCCTATGATATTTCAGATTAATCAATGTAAAATTATAAGTGGAAAAGACAAACAGATAATTGACTCAGCAAAGAAACCTCAGATATATATCACAGAATTTAATGTATAGCATATATTATTTCTATTCAGTGGGAAAGAAAGTAATATTTAATAAATATTGTTTTCTAAGTGGCTTTAAATTCATAAAACAGTACATCTAGGGACTTCCCTGATGGTGCAGTGGTTAAGAATCTGCCTGCCAATGCAGGGGACACAGGTTCAATCCCTGGTCTGGGAAGATCCCACACGCCACGGAGCAACTAAGCCTGCGAGCCACAACTACTGAGCCCGCATGCCACAGCTACTGAAGCCCGCGTGCCGAGAACCTGTGCTTCACCACAGAGAAGCCACCAGAGTGAGAAGTCCATGCACCACAATGAAGAGTAGCCCCCACTCACCACAACTAGAGAAATACCAAGTGCAGCAACGAAGACCCAGCGCAGCCAAAAATAAATAATTATTTTAAAAAACCAATACATCTAGACATCCATATTACACCCATAAGTAAATTCCAAATGATTAAATAGTTTAATGTAATATAAACCAAGGAAAGTTAAGAGATGATATGTACAGTTGAGTAGTTAGAGAAATTCTTAAATAAAACAGGACAGCTACACGCTAGCAGGTAAAAGGCATACATATTTGACTATGTAAATAGTTAAACTTTTATATGACAAAATAAATAGACAAGTAATAGATTATCAATATTTGCAATATAGATTACAAACTACTATTAATATTGCTAATGTATAAAATAGCACTAATGGACAAGAAAAAGACAAACACAAAAGAGAAACAGGCAAAAGATATGAATGAGAAATTTATAGGAGAGTAAATCCAAATGGTTAACAAACACAGGAAAAATCAGTAACACTCACTGGTAGTAAGGAAAATGTAGAATAAGCTAAACAAAGACACCACTTTGTACCCACCAGAAGGTAGAAAGTGTTTTTTTTAATGTTTTTTCATATTTTTTAATTGAACTATAGTTGATTTAAAACATTGTGTTAATTACTACTGTACAGCAAAGTGACTCAGTTTTATGTATATATATATATATATATATATATATATATTCACACGTTCTTTTTCATACGTTTCAAATGATCTGTAACAACTGTATCTGGAGAGTATGTAGGGGAAAACTACACCTATTCACTACTTAGGATGTGTGAACATTCCAGAAGGCAATCTAGCAACATATATTCAAATTAAAATACATATCCACATTGATTTTAGAATCTCATTCCTGAGAATCACCCCCATATAAATAAAAGCATCCAAAGTTTAAGGATTTATATACAAATATGTTTATTGAACTATTACTCATTATGACAAAAATCTGGATGCAAAGGTAATGCCCAACTAAAAGACAGTTGTATCGATTATGGCATATCCTTAGCGTGGAATATTAGGCTACAATTTGAAAGACTAAATTAGAACTAAACCATTTGACCTAGATTAATATGCCCTTGGTATTGCTGAATGAGAAAAACAAGATAAAACCTACATATTTAAAGGGAGTTTACAAAACAGAGCAGCCATGTATATGTAAAAATGAATGTGTATGTAAAAATGAATATATCTGTATATGTATATATGAGCACTTATATATGATTATATGAGCATGGAGAAAATTATGAAAGAAAATACTTTTAGTTAACATGGGTTCATGGAAAAGGAGGTGATGTAGTTGGAGGGAGAATAGAAATTAGGGAAAAGGGAGGTAAGTAAAAGAGAAAAAAATAAGACTGGACCACCATGAAGCACTATACATGAAATGATCTCATAAAATTATATATGTGTCTTTATGTATATAAAGATATAAAAATTAATTTTAAAATGTCATGTCCACACTCCTTGGCTGAACATACTTAAAATAATTTTTCACAAATTATCTCCGTTTTTGTTTTGTTTTTTTTTTTTTTTTTGCAGTACGTGGGCCTCTCACTGCTGTGGCCTCTCCCGTTGCGGAGCACAGGCTCCGGATGCGCAGGCTCAGCGGCCACGGCTCACGGGCCAGGCCGCTCTGCGGCATGTGGGATCTTCCCGGACCGGGGCACAAACCCACGTCCCCTGCATCGGCAGGCGGACTCGCAACCACTGCGCCACCAGGGAAGCCCCCTATCTCCATATTTTTGAAATAGAAATTAGTGGGTTATTATTGTTATTTTAAATTCAAATCTGCTAATTATCTTTTCTGATTCTTCATTTCAGCCCAAGTCATGTTAATTTTGAGTGCTGGAAACTAATAGAGTAACAGGAAGGGATGAGCATGAGAAGAATCATATGGTTTTCCATCAGGAAAGGAAGAGCTTGGGTGAAGAGAGCACTGTGGAGGTAGTTTTGAGTGGTTTGGAGGTTTGGTATGCTGTCCTCAAATCCTCCCAGGTACGTGTTCAACTCTTGATCGCTTCTGTATGCAGACCAGTATGATATAGTTCAGTCTCACAGGGTTGTAATTCAGCAAGCCAGAGAATCAACCTCTGACTTTGGCTTTAGGTTGTCTCTGAGCCGCAAGCAGTAAGGTCAAAATTTCCAGATTTGAACTTGTCTTGCTTGAAATTATCCTTCATTCTTAATATTTTTGTCCCCACCATATCGAATGACAGCAGCAGCTTCTTAATCACTATAGTTTCATTCTTGGTGGGTGCATGATTTTAGGTAATCACAGGTGGTAAGTATACATCTGCCATTGAATAGCGTGGTGTTCCCATCAGAGAATAAAAATAGAAGATTTGCTATCTTTTGTACCTCCTTGTATATTAATTAATCAAAAATAATCCCACTGGGGGTCAAGTGAAGGATATAATTCAATTTTTAATGCCAATGTGAGTACCAGTTTGACTTTTGTTTCCAACCAACATAATTTGAATTTGGTTCTCACTAATAAAGAAAAGGATGCTCTGCAAAGTACCAGAAGCAGAGTCCGTTTGTGAAAACGGACTCTGGATTCAGACCTACTGGTTTGAAATTCCAGTTCCCTTCACCTGTAGGCAACTTTTCTGGCTCTCAGTTATTTATTTGTAAAACAGGAGTAATAGTACTTAGTTCAATACAAGGTTGTAAAGATAAAGAGGATTATATGTGTAAAACACTTAAGATAAGGGTCTTTATTAAAAGTTTGCTATTGTTATTTTGCTTATTGAAAAACCTCCTGGGAGGAAGCCCACTGGTCATGGAATCACTGGAGATCTCAGTAGCAGGAGAGTCTGGGCAGTCTCTTGTTAGGAAGCAGGTGTAGAATGATTGGCGTTTCATGGGTCACATGATCTCCTTGTGGTGAGTGTGGGGACACGGGGCACCATGGGGAATCCCACTGGTCTACACAGAAGGGGAAGTGTTAATTTCCCTAAGCAAGAGTGGTATGCAGTTAAAGTAGGAAGGATAAAATCATGCTGGGCAGGCAAAAGTAACAGGTGTTTTCTACAACACAAATATATAAACAATATGTTGTAAAATTACCCGACCCACTTCTCATCCTCTGAAGAGGGCTAACCATTAATCATCCTATGAATAGAACTTGCTGCCTTCTTAAGCATGTATTAAGATTCTTTCACATACATATCTTTTAACATCTGGCATGATGGTCAATCAAGAAATAATCCCTTGTTTCTCAGAATACTACTTGCAAGCTGTGATCAGACCAGTGAATGGAAGTCATCCTTCAATACAATCCTCATGTATTGAAGGATTTAAGAACACTTCTAATAAAGATGTTTCTAAGAATGCTAAAAAAACTTAAATTCCAGTTATGTATTTTGTTACAGAGTAGTTTAGCTTCTCCATGGTCCTGTTCCTCTGGTCCTCTATGTGAAAAAGTTAGCATACCTTCTTAACATTCTTCTCATAGCTGCCTTCACCTCCTTGTTCTGAAGGCTATAGATGAGGGGATTCAGCATGGGAGTGATCACACTGTATTGTAAAGGGAAGATCATCTCCTGGAGGAACCTGAGGTTGGCAAAGAGATAACTGAGGAAACCTGAGCCATAGAACATGATCACTGCAGTGAGGTGGGAGGAGCAGGTAGAGAAGGCCTTGCTTCTGCCTGAGGTGGAGCTGATGCTCAGGATGGTGGAGACAATGCAGACATAAGAGAAGAAGATTAAAATGAAGGTTCCAAAGAAACGGAAGACAGAAGAGCAGAGCAAGAGTGTGAAATTGGTGGAGGTATCAGAGCAAGAAAAATGGAAGAGAGAAGACAGCTCGCAGCTGAAGTGGGGAATAGTTTGGTCCTCACAGTAGTCTAACTTGACAGCCAGGAGGATGTTGATGAGAGCATCAACAAAGGCCAGGCCCCAGGAGCCCAATATCAGCCCAATACAGAGCTGTTTGTTCATCACCTGGCCACAGAGCAGAGGGGAGCTGATGGCTACATAGCGGTCATAGGCCATCACAGCCAGCAAACATGCCTCAGTGCCCCCGGTGGCAAACACAAAGGAGGCCTGAGCCAGGCAGCTCTCTACAAAGATGGTTTTACTTTCAGAAAGTAGATTCTCCAGCATCTTGGGGACTGTGACGTTTGAGTGGCAGAGGTCCAGAAAGGAGAGCTGTCCCGAAAAGAAGTACATGGGCATGTGGAGGTGGGGATCAACTCTGATAAGCAGCAGCATTACCAGGTTCCCCAACAGGGTCAGGAGGTAAATCATCAGAAACAACATGAAGAGCAGAATCTGGGCCTGCGAGTCAACAGAAAACCCAAGGAGAATAAACTCACTGAACATGCTGTGGTTTCCCATAGTGATAAAAAGATTTACCCTAGGAATCCAAGAGAGAGAGACATTAAAACTCCTCTTGGGGCTTCCCTGGTGGCACAGTGGTTGGGAGTCCGCCTGCCGATGCAGGGGATGTGGGTTCGTGCCCTGGTCTGGGAAGGTCCCACGTGCCGCAGAGCGGCTGGGCCCGTGAGCCATGGCCGCTGAGCCTGCGCGTCCGGAGCCTGTGTTCCACAATGGGAGAGGCCACAACAGTGAGAGGCCCGCGTACCGAAAAAAAAAAAAAAAAAAAAACCTCCTTTTGCGCCTCCCAATTACCCCACTGACTTAGCCCTCTTGTTCATATACATCATTTCACAACTGTACTGAAAACCATGTTCATGTATTCCTAAACTAACTTCCTAACCAACATGATAACTTTGATATTGCTGGCTGGCATTCTACCACCCCTCTATCAACTCCTTATGTAAATTTGTAGACCCTCGTCTTACGTCTCTAGAGGTTTCTTTCTTTTATTTTTAAGATGGGTATTAATACAGAGAACATTTTGTATAGTCAGTGGAAACAGAGAATTTATTGATGCAGCAGAGTAAGAGGTAAACAGCAGAAGTGTAGTCCTTGAGAAAGGGAAAAGGAATGAGATCCAGAGAGCACAGGTGGAGCCTTGTCCATAGATAGGAGAGACTCTTTATCTTTTGTAAATAGGAGGGAAGTTATAGAGAGTGGGGACTGAGGCAGCTAGCTTGGAGGATTTTATGGCTGAAATAGAGAGACTTTCTGATTGCTGCAAAGTTTTTGAAGAACTGTGAGATGAGACCATGAACAGAGTTTGCCTGTCTATCCACCTACCTATCTATCTATCTATGTATCTGTGTGTGTACGTATGTTGTGTGGTTTTAGCGAAGTGGTGGTGAGGGATTTTGATGAACCAAGAATACAAAACTCAGGTATACCAAGTGGAAAACTAATTTACTAAGGAAATACAGTAGGATTAACTGGTGATATATTTGCCTATTTGAGATTCTGGAAGCAATTTGGACAAGTGTGTGGTTGTCACAGTACTATTTAGCTGCTTAAGCACATGTGTGGAGCAGACAGATATTTGGCTTTAAATGGGGTTTGTTTTTTCCCAGGCACATGCAGTGATAAAGAAAAAAAAATAGAGGTAGGGAAGAAAAGCATGCTTACAAAGTGAATGAATTGCAGAAACAAGGCTGTGCAAGGAATTAAATGAGGGGCCAAGCAGAGGATTATGGCTAGGGCAAAAGTCATATAGTCATTGTTTGGGTTTGAAGAATTGCTTATGTAGGAACACTAGGTTAAGCAAATTTTAAGATTTGGAGATAGCCGTTAGATAGACGGATGCTCGAAATTCAGATTTTATAGGTATAAGTACTCTTGATGACAAAGTGATGGGCATTACTGTGGGAGCAGGTGGCTGAGATGAGGCAGAAGATTCAGTCTCTGGCACTGTAGAGGCCAAAGTCTAGGTCTCTGAGTCAGTGTGGTGAGGATTTTTTTCCTGTTTTGTTTTGTTTTTTTAATTTTACTCCATTTTCTTTTATGATTAATTATTTGAATTGCAGATTTAAGACTGTGGTTGATGAGGAGAGAGTTTAAGGCATGAAGAGTAGGAAATGTGTTCCTAGTGTCCTACCATATCCCTCTCTGGGCTGCTCTCAGCTGCTCCAAGATAAAACACAGGCTTTATGCCTGAGGTTCAGTAAGTGCAGTGGCATGTTGCCAACACCCTGCAATTTAGAGACAGACGTGTGTTGTATAACCCAACTGTGTCATTTACTATCTGTTTAACTTTTGTGATATTGTTGGTTCTTTTAAATCATAATTTTTCCACACGTAAATTGAGTAAACTTGGAGGAAGTAATATGTCTTACATTTGGAAGGACTGAATTAGTTTATACATAAAGAGCTGGAAACAAGATTTCTGACATATTGTAATTATTAATGCACACCAGAAAGGGGAAGAAGAAGAAGGGTGTTTCAGAGGAGTAGATCAAAGCATGTTAGGGAAGAGATAATATGAAGCCATATTGCAGAAGAGCTGTCCCTAGACCTGGAAGCAGTGTTTAAGCTGGAGAACAGTGAGGAGATGAGAGTCTTCAAAGGGAAGCTAAGTCTCTTAGGAAGCAAGAAGAGAGGAAGGGAGTATAGGGAAGAAAGAAGTACCTCAAGGAGTAGGTTAGGAGGGGACAAAGCATCAGAGGATTCAGTAGAACATTTTCAGGCTCTTGGCTTCTCTTGGTGGAAACAGTATCCTGGAGCTTTGAGTCAATAGGTGAAGAGATTAGAGATCAAGTGATATTCATTAGAAAAAGATGTAGCATAACTTCCCAACTCTGGGAATAGACATAGTTTTCTTTCTAGGCAGCTGAGAGGGGAGAAAAAAAGAAATACGTTAGCTCAGGCTCCAAAAAGCATGTCATTTGTAGAGAAAGTGTTCAGAATCTTATTTGAACTCTTACCCCATCATGGCTTTGAAGAAAAGACAGGAGAAATATCTTGAAAATTTCAAGTTCTTGACAGGTTGTACTAATTTCTCTCATAGTGTCTTGAGCTTATGTGAGTCAGTGAGTACAAGATCATGAGTTCACACATTTTCCTCAGTGACTCTAAATATGTTGCTGATAGTGTTATCTGAACAAAGGATTCTGATGTCTAGACAATTAAAAGAGCAGTTGGTTTAGGCTGGACTAAGGAACCCAGAGGACTGGTTCAATAATCTATATCCCTAGAAGTTACAGCTTGAAGCTAAAGTCTAGACTCATTTGCTAAGAAGACTGAACTTTTAAAAAGACATAAGGGAGGGGCTTCCCTGGTGGCGCAGTGGTTGAGAGTCCGCCTGCCGATGCAGGGGACGCGGGTTCGTGCCCCGGTCCGGGAAGATCCCACATGCCGTGGAGCGGCTGGGCCCGTGAGCCATGGCCGCTGAGCCTGCGCGTCCGGAGCCTGTGCTCGGCAACAGGAAAGGTCACAACAGTGAAAGGCCCGCGTACCGCAAAAAAAAAAAAAGACATAAGGGATTTTCTCATGTGTGACCTTTGCAACTTGTGAACTGAAACAATCAACTTGAACTCCTAGATGAGCTTTCCTGCTAGTCTGCTGGGAACCGAAAAGAGGAAGGGTAGGAGAAGGGAATTTGGAACCTGCGAAGAAAGCCAGAATTTTCCCTTAGGGACATACAGGCCATGTGGACCCTCAGAGAATTCACTTGGGATCTGAAACTAGAGTCACAGCTAACCTCCAGGTTAGCTTCCTATGTGTATGAGAAATTCAACTGGATTTAATGTTAATCAGTACTAATATTAATCAAGTGAGGTAACGTTTAAAAATTAGTATTGTATTATGCAAGAAATAGATGATGATGGTAAAGTGTACAAGCTGAACATAAGCTTCAATAGCTTTCCTGTGATTTCCCCTATTCTTATTTCTCATAGATCAGGGAGCCAGTAGGGGAGAAGTATCCAGTTGTTAAAGATATCTGGTCTAACTATACCCAGAAAATAGCCATAGGAATGAGAATGGTGCTAGCTCTATGAAGTACAGGAACAACAATGACATTTTTTGATACCAAGGAATTACTGTTATCTCAAGGGCTAATATTAAGTAGATGTCAAGAGGTTTTTATAATTTACTGTATGCGGTTACCTGGGTAAATGGCCCCATGTCACTTTAGTAAGGCAGGAAGAAAGGTTCATGTGTACATCTGTGTAAAAGTATTCATTGGGACACCATTTATAATAGCAAAAAATTGGAAACACCACAGATACCCATAAGTAGAGACTGGACACTCACACGATGGAGCACTTTTAAGCTGTAGAAAGGAATAGGAAAGATCTCTATGTATTGCTATGGAGCCATATCCAGGATATATTGTTAGGTAAAGAAAGCAAAATGCAGGGTGGTCTAAATAGTATGCTAACTTCTGAGTAGCAAGCACACACCCATGTGCATATGATACACACAGTTTAATTTTCAAAAAAGAAACATTGGAAGTATAAAATAAAAACAAAAATGATTACATGTAGGAGGATGGAGAAAACAAACAGGGTGGGGGAAACAAGGATGAAAGTGACACTGCTTTGAATGTACTTTGTTTTATAGTATTGACTTCTGAGTAAAACTTCTGAATTTTATAAAATAAAAAAGATTAAATTTAAAAATCCTAAAATTAAAAACTAAAACAAATGAGCTTGGCTGTATATCAAAGTAGTGACATAACCACAATGGAAAAGAATTATTTCAGCTGACCTTAGATTGTAGAATTTTGACTGGGCTGACTCAGTGAGAGATTATTTCATTCAGTAGTATTATTATTAGCAATAATATTGGTATTGTTTTTGAAACTATTAGATATACACTTGAAAGATGAAATATTACGCTAATATTGTTAGGAATATATATTTCAGCACAAGAACAATGTGAGACAATATAAAATCAAATAGAGTTTTTGTAATCTTAAATTTGAGTTTGAAATATTTATGAACTTGTTACATTGTTTTCTGCTTTAAAAGGCTCTGTCCACTGAAAAAGCCTAGAAGTTATGATACAGTAGTAGTGATCACCTATGGTACCCTGAGTTTGGTTTCCAAATACTATTAAAGGAACTAGGATTCTTTAGAAAAATGGCTGATTACAGGTTTAGGACAGGAAGTGCACATAATAAATCTGGGAATTTTTTTTGTGCCAGAAAGTAAGAAAGTCATCAAAGCCTATTATCATCATCCGAAGGTCACAGCAACCAGCCCACAGGCCAAAAATGGAGTATTCTAATGAAAATTAATGACAAGTTGATTAAAACACATGAATATGTAAAAAGACATGATTTAATGACAATGTAAAATCAATCATTCATTTAATCAATTAATCAATCATAATAATCAATTAATCAATTAATCAATCAAAATAATCATATTAATCAATCATTAATCAATTGATAAAAGAACAGAAAGAGAAAACTCATTGGACATCAATGGAGGCTGAACTGAAAGTTTATAATTAAAAAAATGAAATAAAGTAGTTGTTATGACTTCTGGTATGAACCATATTTCAGAGTAATCAAAGAAACCCTAATGGATATGAAAACTTACTTTTATTCATATGAATTCCAGCCAATAAATGCAGAAGAAATAATAAAATTAGAAAATTACCATTTTGAAACTTCTAAAGAAATAACTGCTACAGGCAATGGTCATAAATGGTTTATAAATATATAAGTAAATATCTAAGTAAAAGAAGATTGGGGAACTTTACAATTAATAGATGTGATTATCATCACCTGAACCTACGGATCAATTCTGTCATCAAAATAAGTAGAAAAACCAATATCATATTTCTCTTGATGTAATGCAACATGAAGTACACAACTCCACTTATGAAGATTTTTAAGAAAGGACTCAAGTCTTAAGACAAAGTGTGGGACAGGACAAGGTAAATAACACAACAATAAATCAAATCGGCTAAATCCAGAATGTACATATTCCACAGGAAAACTGTATGGATTTCTGCAACAAATAGCAGCAGTCACAGTTTTCAAATCTGCTCAGGAACTGTGAAGACTCCTGCCTTGGCAGTGAAGTAAGCTTGTTGTAGCATGCATTACAGCCCTGGTTCTCCTCTTTGGTAGGATCTCCTGAATCCATCACCTTCTCTAGTATCTGGCTCTGCTCTCAGGAATATTCCTTGTCCATTATCCTGCACAGCCACGTCTGAGATGAGCACTGGAGAGAATGTCCTTCTTAGCAGCTGCAGAGTTTTCACTGCACTGCTTGCTTTTTATTGACACCTGGTGCTTCAACACCTAGAATTTTCTTTAGGGATTGATCTAACACTAGTTTTTGTAAGGCAAGCTTCTAGTCCCTGTGTAGGTAATCATAGCTCTAAATCTTGAATAGACTTGATTTTTAAGTCTGAGGACCCTATTATCTTAATTTTACTTAGCAAGCATGATCTGCATCACCTCCCCGCACTCTTATTAGTTGGGCTACCTTGAGCCTATCTGTTTCAACAGGCTTAAGTGAGAAAGTAACACTCAAACCTTGTTTTGCCAGTAGGTTTTTGTCTTTTTTTTCCCATTGGGGTATAGTTGCCTTATAATGTTGTGTTAGTTTCTGCTGTATAATGACGTGAATCAGCTATAGCTCATGCAGCTGAATATCAAAAAAACAAACAACCCAATCAAAAAATGGGCAGAAGACCTAAATAGACATTTCTCCAAAGAAGACATACAGATGGCCAAGAGGCACATGAAAAGATGCTCAACATCACTAATTATTAGAGAAATGCAAATCAAAACTACAATGAGGTATCACCTCACACTGGTCAGAATGGCCATTATCAAAAAATCTACAAACAATAAATGCTGGAGAGGGTGTGGAGAAAAGGGAACCCTCTTGCACTGTTGATGGGAATGTAAATTGATACGTTGATATGTTTTTTGTGTGGAAGGAATTTAGTCTTATCTCCTATTATGGCCATTGCACCAAAACCAATGCTTACCACTGTATCAGTTTCAGATAGAGAAGTAACCAATATTTCACTCCTGCAAGACTCTAAAGTACAGAACTCTCAGTTAATATAGATTAACTATAGGCAGGAATTAACTTGGTAAACTGTATTTCCTTCCATTTCTGTTTGCAGGCAGGAGTCCTAGCCAGAGTTTATTTCTCATAGTACTTTGCCAAAATTGGCAGAAGGCAGTCAACACCCACCAATATCTTATATTTTTACTATCATTTCCTCTAATGTTATGTCATCAGTCAGCACGTGGGCTCTGTCTTTCAAGCTGCCACAGATAAAACTTTGGTCAAATAATTTACTATAGCTTAAGCAGTGTGTTGCACTTTCTAGTCAGCAGTCTCTAAATCTTTGCTGCCTGTTGCTTGACTGCTTGTGCCAAACCTATGACACATATTATAGGTTTTGTTACATGGAACACTCCACTTCCTGAAGTCAAATTCTGTATGCCTTAGGATAAAATTTATTTACAAGTGTCTGAGACCAAAATGATAATAGCTTAAACAATATAGAATTGTATTTAAAAGTCTGAAGGTAGCAATTCAGGGTGGGTCTGATAGCTCTATTGCCCCAAATCTTCAGCATCTCAGCAATTTATATTTGTACATATATGAGTGACCTCCATTCCCAAAGTCATGTAGTAGACAACATAGGTATGCTAGCTTCTGCATTATACATGCAGTCTAGCAACAACAAGGAGAAGGTATAAGAAAAGGTATAAGAAAGAAGTGCAGAATGGCAAGAGACAGCACTCTTTCAAGAATGATTCCTTGGGCTTCCCTGGTGGCGCAGTGGTTGAGGGTCCGCCTGCCGATGCAGGGGACACGGGTTAGTGCCCCGGTCCGGGAAGATCCCACATGCTGTGGAGCTGCTGGGCCCGTGAGCCATGGCCGCTGAGCCTGCGCGTCTGGAGCCTGTGCTCCGCAGCCGGAGAGGCCACAACAGTGAGAGGCCCGCGTACCGCAAAAAAAAAAAAAAAAAAAAAAAAAAAGATTGATTCCTTGAAACTTTCACTGTATACCTCATTGGTCTGATTTTAATCACATTGTCATATATACCTGCAAGAAAGACTGTCTAATGAATTATTCTGTATATACATGTGCCTGGATAAAGAATTGTAATAATTTAGTGATGAGGCAAAAAAGGATAACAGATATTTGGTGACAACAAGCAATTTCTACCACAAACAGGGAATACTATTAATACAAAATGCAAAAAGATAACCAGAAAACTACAGAATAATATCTATTATGAATAATGATACAAAAATTCGGAGTAAACTATTAGCAAATGGAAGATAGCAATGTATCAAACTAAAATTCAATAAAACCGAACAATGGTTAATGTCAAAATGTAAGGATGGTTCAATATCAGGAAGCTTACTACCAAAAACATGACATTGACCAAGATGGCCTTAATGTTTCCTTCAGCTTGACTAATCTTTAGATGAGCTTTTTCCTGCCTCTAGGCCCCTGACCTCCCTTTTCTTAGAGCTTTTACTTTTGAAAACTTGTCATTATAAATCATTTCTCTGCCCTTTTGTGATGTGAATATTTTAAAAGGCCTCTTGCCAATTTTACAACCCAGGAATGTCTGGGAACCATCTCTTTGAAATGTAATCATCAAAAACGATAAGCAGCTACCTCTCCATTTCTGTGGGAGGGTAGGAGCCTGACTTCTAGGGCACCTTGATCTAAGTTGTAAACCGACCTCCTGTCATGAAGACACAAGAAAGTTTACTTTTCCTTTGGGTAAAGCCAATTAGCAAACACAGATGGCCTACGATCTCCCAGTCACCCCAATTCTTAAAACCCTACTGCCTTTTGTTTCAGTGGAGTTGAGTTCAGACTCAGTTCTGGCCTCTCTTCCTCTATTGCAATAGCTTTCAATACAGCTTTCTTTGCTTTTTTGCAATTTTTCTTTGACAACATCAATACATCAAAGAAGTAAAACTGTACGCCAATAGTAATAGGTGCTGAAAAGTAATTTGTAAAATTCAGCCTCTACTGATAATAAACAGGAATAGAAAGAAACTAAAATAAAATAAAGATATTAACAATTACAGGAAATATTATCTTAAATATGAAACACTAAAACAATATCAGTTAAGTTCAAGAATAGGCCAGGGATTCCCATTGATACCATTATTAAATATTATTTTAGAAGTTTTCACAAAATAAAAACAGAAATGAAATTACTATATGAATATTGAAAAAGAACACTATAAGGTATTTCTTTTTTTTCTCCTGGTTGTATAGTTGCATGTCTAGGAAACTTAAGCAATTATAGTAAAAGAAAAACCAAAGAGTTAATAGGATTTTGGTACTCTGGCTTATTGCATCCATTGGGTTCAGCTGCAATCACAGAGAGACATTTGATACAGGAATCAGCACTTACAAAAATCATCAAGAAGGGCTGGAGGAGCCAGTACCAGGATAATTTCCTAGTTAATAAAGTACCCAGCACCTAGAATCGCTCCTTTGCCATAACAGAAGAAGCTGCTGCCACTGATGCAGACAGCCAAGGAATCAGGAAAGTTCTGCTGCTGCAGTCGAGTGTAGAGTCATACTACTTTCAACCTAGCCAAAAGCTGTCTCTACTATTGTAGAAGCTGCTAAATCAGTGAGACTTCACAGTTATCGACTGTAGAGCCATGCCACCTCTGCCATGATCTAGGTCAGCAAAATGAATGCCCCACATCTTGCTTCCCTTCTCCTGGGATTCAGGTTCAAATTATCATCTCAATGAATGTGTCTGATTGAAACCTCAAAAAAAACCTTCTTGACACCTGATCCAGTGGAGTTTGCAAATACAATTTTTACCTTCTAGTTTCTACACACTAGAATAGGATTGAAAGGGATGCAAACAAATGCATTCCACAGTATCTACCGCATTGGATACAGTAGTAAATATATAAAATTTGCCAGCTTATCACTGTACTAACAGTAAGAACAGTAAAACACAAAAAAGGAAAACATTTACAATAGTGACAGAAACTTTAAAGATGTATGGGTACATTTAATAAGAATGGCATGATAATCTATGAAATTTTATTTAGGGATATAAACGATGTCTAACAAATTGAAAGAAATATTCTTTTTGTGAAAGTATTCTTACTGGGATGACTCAACATCATTAAAATGTCTACTATCCCCAAACTAGTTTTTAAATGTAAGGCCATTTAAATCGTAATCCCAAAATAGGACTTTTTTGAAGCTGAATAAAGGATACAGGAGCTCATATAAAATAATGAGAAAGAATAATAGTGGTTGTGGGGGGATGTTGTTGAAGGAGACTTATCTTGCTAAATATCAGTATAATATTTTAACTAAAAGATGACTAGAGGGCTTCCCTGGTGGCGCAGGGGTTGAGAGTCCGCCTGCCGATGCAGGGGACACGGGTTCGCGCCCTGATCCGGGAGGATCCCACATGCCGCGGAGCGGCTGGGCCCGTGAGCCATGGCCGCTGAGCCTGTGCGTCCGAAGCCTGCGCTCCGCAACGGGAGAGGCCACAGCGGTGAGAGGCCCGCATACAGCAAAAAAAAAAAAAAAAGATGACTAGAACATTGATTAAAAAATTAAAAACTATACATTTATCTCAGATTTTAATGTGTGACTCAAGTGCTATTTTAGTTCAGTTAGAAAAGAATAGCTTATTTATTAAATGTTGCTGTCATCGTTGTTATCCATCATAACCTAATGTAGTCAGACATCTATTTCACACCAAGTAAGTACAAACATGAATTCCAAATGATTACAGATGTAAATGTAACAAATTTTTAAAACTAAGTCTAAGAAAGTATATCTAGGGAACAATTTTTAAATACAAAGTGAAGTAGACGTTTATCTCAATGGGTAAAGAGATTTATTGTTTGAAGAATATAAATTATGTATGAATATATAAAAACTAAGCTTCTGCATGGCAAAAGATACCATAAACCACAACAAGAACAAGTAGCAGAACAGAAAAAACCACGTGCTGCATAGAATACAAATGTAAATATATATGAAATGTGAAATGCTCTAAAACTTTGATTAAAAACAGCAAACAAGCTGAAAAAAAAATGAGCTGTGGATATAACCTTCACAAAAGATCAAATGCAAAGGGCCAACTAATATGTGAAAAGATGTTAATATTGCCTAGTGGCAGAGGAATGCAAATTGAAATACAAATGAAATAGCACTACGTAATAAACTATAACACATTGCAGGCTCAGTAGGGGTTAAAGAGCACTCTTTGCTGGTGGAGATGTGAGGTGTTATAGCATACCCAGAAAACAATTTGGTGACATCAATTAAAATTAGAAAAATACATACACTTTACAAGTCTATTTCTGGGAATCAATCCCAAAGACATAAAGACATGTAAATTTCATGTTATGCACTCAAAAATGTTTACTGTAGCATTTTTGCAGTGGTTAAAAAAATGGAAGCAGATTGAGCCTAAACATAGGGGAATGGTTTAGAAACTATGGCACATTCACAAGTAGAATTTTATGCTGACACAAAAAAATGAATTAGAGCTATGGCATTTGAAGTGTAGTATGTTTTATAAATTATTAAAGAATGAAAAGCAAACAGAAGAAAAAGTGTATATTTATACAGTTTTTAAACAGAGATGGAAAACTTTTATATGTATACATATACGTATATGTGTATGTAAGTTTGAATGTGACTATATAAACCCAGAGAAAGCTAAGAAGGATATATTCTCTGTGATTAACATGGGTTACCTTGAGTGGAGAATAAGTAGGAGAAAATGTGGAAAGGATGGCAAGCCAAAAGAAAAAAAAAAAAACAGGAAACAGATTGTATGATGTGAACCCATTCAGGTGTTTATGTAAAATGATGTCTGAATAAAAGAATATAGATAAATAAAAATGGTTCAAAAAACAACACTACATAGAAATTAAATTTACTCTCAGTTGTTGAGAAAAAAATAAAATTTATCCCCAGAAATATTTTCTAGATTATTGGAGATAAAAATTCATCTATTACTACATTTTTTCCAACACGTAATTCTTTCCTTTTCTCATTCTGATCTCATCTTTCAGGCCATGTTGGTTTTGAATCCTGGACCTCAACAAAGCAACAGGGAAGAATATAGGCTATGAGGAGTAACTAGCTTTATTCCATTAGGGAGTCACAGTATGCTGAGGCAAGGGAAACATGGTGGTTTTAGAGAGGTTGAAGGTTCTTGGTTCTCCAGGTCCTCCAAATCCATGATGTCACTATTCCGCTATTCCATGATGCTGAGATGATGTAATTCCCTGGTCAACATCCATTTCTCCAATAAGCAACCTGCTGCTGTAGTGAAGTCACTGAGTCAGTCTCTGAGTTATTTTTGAACAGTCTCTGCTCTACATCTATAAAAGGACAGGCATTCTTTCAGCACAGGGAAAGAAAGTCCCTGAACTTCATTCTGAAACTTAAGGTCAAAAATCAAGAAATGTTTTTTAGATGTTGTGTTGTATGAGCTGTTTATATATGTTGGATATTAATCCCTTGTCAGTCATACCATTTGCAAACACTTTTTCCCCAACAACCCAATTTAAAAATGTGCAGAAGAACTAAATAGACATTTTTTTAAAGAAGACATGCAGATGGCCAACAGGCACATGAAAAGATGCTTGACATCACTAATCATCAGGGAAGTGCAAATCAAAACCACAAGGAGATATCACCTCACACCTGTCAGAATGGCTATCATCAAAAAGTCTACAGATAACAAACACTGGCGAGGATGTGTAGAAAAGGGAAGCCTTGTACACTGTCTGTGGAAATGTAAATTGGCACAACCAATTACTGTGGAAACCGGTATGGAGATTTCTCAAAAAAACTAAAATTAGAACTACCATATGAACCAGCAATTCCACTCCTGAGTATACAGCCCAAAAAAACAAAAACACAAATTTGAAAAGATACATGCACCCTAATGTTCATAGCAGCATTATTTACAATTGCCAAGACATGAAAATAACTTGTGTCCATCAACAGATGAATGGATAAAGAAGATGTGTTACACACACACACACACACACTATGGAATACTAAGCCATAAAAAAGAACAAAATTTTGCCATTTGTAGCAACATGGATGGACTTGGAGGGCATTATGCTAAGTGAAATAACTCAGACAGAGAAAGACAAATACTGTACGGTATCACTTATATGTGGAATCTAAAAAATATAACAACAAAAAAGCAGACTCACAGAGAACAAACTAGTGGTTACCAGTGGTGGGGGAGGGGTAACATAAAGGTGGGGGAGTGGGAGATGCAACTATTAGGTGTATGATAGGCTCAAGGATATATTGTACAACACAGGGAATATAGCCAATATTTTGTAATAACTGTAAATGGTAAGTAACCTTTAAAAATTGTATAAAAATTAAAAATCAAGAAATGAAATAATTGTCTTGACAACAGAAGACCCTATGGTGTTGGCATTCCTCTTTCTCTTGTACTTGCTTAATTTTAGCAACTTTCCCTTACTGAAAGCCTTATGAGCACAGTGTCCATGGTCTCAGGCAATGGATCTTAAGAGTAGCAATTACATATGATGAGCAGTAATGACGGACAGACGGCTCACTTCATTGTGCGTGTCTTAGCACAATCACGAATTCTACATATCCTCACTTCCCTGATGTTTGTTGCCTACAAATCACTCTCCCAGTTCCAATTTCAAAACCAATCATTTTTCTTTGAAAAAAACAGAAACTGACTGCAAATAACCTGATTAAAGAGAGAAAACACATTTTTGGAAAAAAGGATAGTTCACAAAATAGAAGAGGAAGGGCAGCATAGCGATTACTGTCTTTTCCCAAATTTAACTAAATATCTAAATCTAAATACTTTGCATTTCACCAAAGTTGTGTTGCTTGAACCTCACCTTTGGTATTAGTGATATTAATTACCATTCATTGTAAGAAACTGAATCCAATAGCAAATATAATTATAGAAAGTATTTGCGAGCCTCATAGACTTAATGGAAGCATCACTACAGTGATTGAGAGCGTGGACTTGGTTCAAACCACATGGGTTAAAATTCCAGCTCCACCATTTCCTTGCTATGAATTGCTGGACAGCATACAAACATCCTGAGTCTCATTTCCTCATCAGTAAAGGAAAGCTAACAATAAACCTATCTCATATCTGTTGAGATAACTAAGTAGGATAATATAAGGTACTATATTAGTTTTCTATTGCTGTCATAACAAATTACCACAAACTTAGTGGCTTCAAATGACACAAATACATTTTCTGGTAGTTCTTTAGTTCAGAAATATGGATGCACTCAACTGATTTTTTGCCCTGGGTCACACAAGGCCAAAGTCAAGTCAGTAGGTCTTACCTGGATGATCCAGCAGAGACACCATTCAGGTAGTTGGCAGAATTCAGTTCCATGAATTCCATGGACTAAAGTTCCTATTTCTTTGCTGGCTCTTGGCTAGGGGTTGTTTTCAGCTTCTAGAGGCCACCCACAATCTCTGGCTCATGGACCCACGCCAGCAATGGTGGGTTGAGTCTTTCTCATGCTTATATTATCTCTGACCTTCCCTTTCTGCCTCATCATAACTGCCTACAGCTGGAGAAGTTTCCCTGCTTTTAAGGATTCATGTGATTAGATTGAGCCCACCTGGATAATCTATACTACTCAACCCCTTTTAAAGTCTATAACCTTATTCATCTGCCCAGCCCCTTTTGTCACATAACATATTCACAAGTTCCAGGGATTAGGAGATCTTCTTCAGGGGTCCATCCTGTCTATCCCAGGAACTTACCGCACTTTGTGACATAAGTTAAGAAATGTAACAAATTAGCTATTATTACCATATCTATTAAAAATACGACCTCAGAAAGGACAATTGCCAGGGGAACAGGGTTTCATGGTCTCTAAGCACTACGGTCAGAATGACTTTATTCTGAATGATGGGTTTTTTGTTGCTGTTGTTGTTGTTTCTTCCTGCTCAATATTTGAATTTCCTAGAGAAGGATTCTAAATAACCTCACTTGGGTCTTCGTTTCACACCTTGCCTCAATGCACTGTCGGGAGAAAGGGTAGAATGGTTAGTCTATCGTGGGTTATAGGATCACCTCACTTTATGGACGTGTAAATTTGAGAAAATCAGTCTTCCTGTGGCCTTGAAGTGTAATTATATGAAGAAGCATGAAGAAGTAATAAGCAACAATAGCAAGAGATGTCCACATAATATGAATAATAAATCAACATTTTAACAAAATGATCCTTTGAAAAAGAGGGTTATCTGATTCATTTCTCCTTTTCCAAATAAAACTGAACCTGAATCATCCTAAGATAAGAGTTTTCTGTCCTTTTCAGAAGTATTTCCAAGGAAGTAAATGCCACTACGTTCCCTGTAACATCTGGCAGCATGGACAATCAAGAAACTCTCCTTAGGGCTTCCCTGGTGGCGCAGTGGTTGAGAGTCTGCCTGCCGAGGCAGGGGACACAGGTTCGTGCCCTGGTCCGGGAAGATCCCACATGCCGTGGAGCGGCTGGGCCCGTGAGCCATGGCCACTGAGCCTGCGCGTCCGGAGCCTGTGCTCCGCAACGGGAGAGGCCGCAACAGTGAGAGGCCAGCGTACAGCAAAAAAAACCTCTCCTTAAAGTCCATTGTTTGATCATGTAGCGCAATAGTTCAGCTCCTCTTTCATTATCATTTTGTGTACCCTACAAGAGAGAATGAAAATATTTTCTAAACATTCTTCCCATAGCTGCCTTCACCTCTTTGTTCTGTAGGCTATAGAAGAGGGGATTCAGCATGGGAGTAATCACACTGTATTGCAAGGAGATCACCTCCAGAGTGGAGCCTGAGGTTGGCAAGAAATAGCTGAGGAAACCTGAGCCATAGAACAAAATAATAGTAGTGAGGTGAGAAGAGCAGGTAGAGAAGGCCTTCCTTCTGCCTGAGGTGGAGCTGATGCTTAGGATAGTGCAGACAATGCGGGCATAGGAAGAAACAATCATAATGAAGCTTCCAAAGAGATGCAAGACAGAAGAGAAGAGCAGGAGTGTGAAACTGGTGGAGGTATCAAAGTAAGAAAGATGGAAGAAAGAAAGCTCGCAGCTGAAGTGGGGAATACTTTGGTCCTCACAGTAGTCTAAGTTGACAGCCAGGAGGATGTTGATGAGAGCATCAACAAAGGCCAGGCCCCAGGAGCCCCACATCAGCCCAATACAGAGCTGATTGTTCATCACCTGGCCACAGAGCAGAGGGGAGCTGATGGCTACATAGCGGTCATAGGCCATCTCAGCCAGCAGACATGCCTCAGTGCCCCCGGTGGCAAACACAAAGGAGGCCTGAGCCAGGCAGCTCTCTACAAAGATGGTTTTACTTTCAGAAAGTAGATTCTCCAGCATCTTGGGGACTGTGACGGATGAGTGGCAGAGGTCCAGAAAGGAGAGTCATCTCAAAAAGAAGTACATGGGTGTGTGGAGGTGAAAATCAGCCCTAATCATCAGCAGCATTAAGAAACTTCCCAACAGAGTGAGGAGGTAAAGCAGAAGGAACAGCACGAAGAGTACAGCCTGAGTATGGGGGTCAATAGATAGACCAAGGAGAATGAACTCACTGACAGCACTGTAGTTTTTCATTGCCATATAGAGAAGTGTTCTCTCTGGAAAACAAAAAAAGAGATCATCAAAAGTCCTTTAATGCCTCTCAGTTACCCCAGCACCTAGATCTTATTCTGCATAAATGTTTTTTCATTACTGTCTCACCATCCACATTCAGATATTTACAAGCTCACTTCCTGGTCATCATTGTACCATTGATGTTTTAAATCAACTATATTACTATTTTTATTATAATCTGTTTTTGAGCTAGAGTTTTTCTTTTTTTTTTTTTTTTTTTTTGCGGTATGCGGGCCTCTCACCGCTGTGGCCTCTCCCATTGCGGAGCACAGGCTCCGGACGCGCAGGCTCAGCGGCCATGGCTCACGGGCCCAGCTGCTCCGCGGCATGTGAGATCCTCCCGGACTGGGCCACAAACCCACATACCCTGCACCGGCAGGCGGACTCTCAACCACTGCGCCACCAGGGAAGCCCCGAGCTAGAGTATTTTTATGTGGTTCAGAGTGATACATTTGAAAAGGAAAGTTTGCTGATATTAGAGAAATATGGAGAAAAAAATTTCAGGAGTGAATTACTTGAGAAATAGAGCATTAAATCTAGATGACAAGGACTTAGGTAGGAGCAGAGGCACTTTGTCTATTCTATGTCAATGAGGGAAGGTCAAGAGTGCAAGAAGTTAAGGGAATTTACATTTGATTGCTTCCATTTGTTTTCAATACAGTGTAAACGAATTCATTGGTTATGGATGTGTATGTCTGTGAGCATGCCCACATGCACACAAGAAATTATAAAAGCATGATAATGACAAAATTAAGTGTTCAGTCATGGGAATAGAGGCCAAGGTGAAGTGTAAGAAACCATTAGGGGGTAGGAGGACAATATGACATGAAGGAATTTAGAGACTGAATGTGGATTTAGATTGCTTTGGAATTTTCTTGTTTTAAATTTCTTTTGTTTTATTTAGTGGCATCATGTTATCATTTAATTTTAAAATACATTAATACAATTATAATAAATTTTAAAAAAACTGGTAGCCTAGATTATCATGCCCAGTGATATTTTAGGTGGGTTTTTGTAGGCAATGCTATGAGTACAATGAGTCATAAGAAGCTGTTCCCAGTAATAGCACAATGCTCTGGGTAGATACACCATGCTCACCCTAAAACCAATATATCCAATAATATATGTAGTCACCGCACCTGTCTTAGCCATTCTGGCAGGTTTTAAGGTCCCACATGGTCATCTGAACTTTATCCTCACACTTTAAGACTTGTGTATATATTCCCACACTATCTTGATATTCTAGACTTCACCTGAGTCTCAATACAACTATTCAATACTCTGGCCTCAATCTAGAGGCCCATCCTGGCCTTTGATGTTCTAATTCAACACAAGTTCATTTAGTTCATCATTGAAGACTCAGAAACCTATCCTTTTGTCCATTCATTGACTAAATAGCTGAGTTTCCAAGCCCAGGTGAGGAATAAAACCCAATTACCTCAATTCTCAGTGGTACACTGGTTTGTAGCACTTTCAGATCCAGTAAGTGATAAAACTGTCTAGTTTGTGAAGTCAACATTGAGAATACCACTGTAAGGAAGAAATAGAAAATCATATTGAAAGTTAACATTTATGATGATTCAATACTAATAATGTAAAGTGATAAACTGTGGACAATACCTGGACATTTATTTACAGTAATTTGGCATCAGGATAAAGAAGATACTTTCTTAAATTCTTCCTTGTTCACTCTTGTGTATAGCAATATTGTTCATGGGGGCTCCCAGGGCTCATCCTGAGATCACCCCAAAACAAAGCAACTTCGAAGGGAACTCAAGTAAGGGTTCACTGTAGCCAGGGATGAGGCTTGTTTTTGTATGATTTCAGAGCCAACACACACTGGCAAATCCTACCAAATATTTAAAGAAGAATTAATACCAATCCTTCTTAAACACTTCCAAACAATAGAAGAGGGAACACTTTCAAGTTCATTTTATGAGTCCAGCATTACCCTGATTCCAAAGCCAAACAGAGGCACCACAAGCAAAGAAAATTATAGGCCAAGATCCCTGATGAACATAGACGTAAATATCCTCAACAAAATATTAGCAAATTGAATTCAACAGTACACTAAAAGGATCATTCACCATGGTCAAGTGGATTTATTCCTGGGATGCATGGATGGCTCAACACACACAAATCAATTAATCTGATACACCACATTAACAGAATGAAGGATGAAAATCATATGATAATTTCAACGGATGCAGAAAAAGCATTTGACAAAATTCAACATCATTTATGATAAAAATTCTCAGCAAAGTGTTGAGGGAACATACCTCAACATAATAAAGACCATATATGACAAACCCACAGCTAACATCACACTCAGTGGTGAAAAACTGAAAACTATCCCTCTAAGATCAGAACAAGACAAGGATGCCCACTCTTGCCAATCTTAGAAGTCCTAGCCAGAGCAGTTAGGCAAGAAAAAGAAATAAAAGACATCCAAATTGGAAAGGAAGGATTTAAATTGTCTCTATTGTTATATAATACACTGTTATATATAGAAAACCCTAAGTATAACAAAGAACTGTTAGAATTAATAAATAAGGGGCTTCCCTGGTGGCCCAGTGGTTGAGAGTCTGCCTGCCGATGCAGGGGACACGGGTTCGTGCCCCGGTCCAGGAAGATCCCACATGCCGCGGAGTGGCTGGGCCCGTGAGCCATGGCCGCTAAGCCTGCACGTCCAGAGCCTGTGCTCCACAACGGGAGAGGCCACAACAGTGAGAGGCCCGCGTACCGCAAAAAATAATAATAATAAATAAATAAATGTATTCAGTAAAGTTGTAGGATATGAAATCAATATAGAAAAACATTATATTTCTATACACTAACAACTAACTAGCTGAAAAAGAAATTAAGAAAACAATCCCATTTACAATAGCACAAAAAAGAAAAAGATACCTAGGAATAAATTTAACCAAGGAGATTAAAGATCTTTATAGTAAAAACTCTGACTTTGATGAAGGAAACTTAAGAAGACACACATAGGGCTTCCCTGGTGGCACAGTGGTTGAGAGTCCGCCTGCCAATGCAGGTGACACGGGTTCGTGCCCCGGTCCGGGAAGATCCCACATGCCGTGGAGCGGCTGGGCCCGTGAGCCATGGCCGCTGAGTCTGCCCGTCCGGGAGCCTGTGCTCCGCAATGGGAGGGGCCACAGCAGTGAGAGGACTGCGTACTGCAAAAAAAAAAAAAAAAACTGCTTAAAAAAGAAGACACACATAAATGCAAAGATATTCTGTCTTCACGGATTGGAAGAAATAATATTTTTTAAATGTCCATGCTAACCAAAGTGATCTACAGAGTCTACACAATCCCTTTCAAAATACCAATGGCATTTTTCACAGAAACAGAACAAACAATTCTAAAATCCATATGGAACCACAGAAATACCCTAAATAGCTGAAGCAATTTTTTTTTTTTTTTTTTGGCGGTACGCAGGCCTCTCACTGTTGTGGCCTCTCCCATTGCGGAGCACAGGCTCCGCAGCCATGGCTCACGGGCCCAGCCACTCCGCGGCATGTGGGATCTTCCCCAACCAGGACACAAACCCGTGTCCCCTGCACCGGCAGGCGGACTCTCAACCACTGCGCCACCAGGGAAGCCCATCCTGAAGCAATTTTGAGCAAGAAGAAAGCTGGATGCATCACACACCCCCATTTCAAAACTTATTACAAACTTAGAATAATAAAAACAGTAAGGTACTGGCAGAAAAAACGTACACACAAATAGGACAGAATAGAGAGCCCAGAAATAAACTCATGCATGCAAAGTCAATCTCCAACAAGAGCGCCAAGAGTACGCAATGGAGAAAGGACAGTCTCTTCAATAAGTGGTATTGGTAAAACTATATATCCACATGAAAAACAATTAAATTGGATCCTTATCTTACACCATACACAAAAATTAACTCAAAATTCATTAAAAGTTTAAATGTAAGACCTGAAACTATAATACTAGTAGAAGAAAACACTGGGGAAAGCTTCTTATTATTGGTCTTGTCAATGTTTTCTTGAATATGACATCAAAGGCACAGGAAATAACAACAAAAATAGACTAAGTGAGACTATATCAAACTAAAAAGCTCTGCACAGCAAAGGAAACAATCAACAAAATGAAAAGGCAACCTAAGGAATGGGAGAAAATATTTGCAAACCATAGATCTGTTAAAGGGTTGATATCCAACATATATAGGGAACTCTTACAACTCATTAGCAAATCATTATCATCATTATCATCTGATTAAAAAATGGACAAAGGATCTGAATTGACATTTTTCTAAAGAAGACATACAAATGGCCAATAGGTACATGAAAAGGTGTTCAACATCACTACTCATCAGTGAAATACAAATCTAAATCACAACGAGATATCACCTCATACCAGTTAGGATGGCTATTATCAAAAAACAATAAGTAATTGTTGGTGAAGATGTGGAGAAAAGGGGAAGCCTGGCATGCTGTTGGTAGGAAAGTAAATTGGTAGTCACCTAGGAAAATAGTATGGAAGTTCCTCAAAATATTAAAAATACAACTACCACATAATCCAGCAATCATTTGGGTATATTTGCAAAGGAAGTGAAATCTAGATCTTGAAGAGATATCTGTACAGATATCTGTACTTCTGCAGTGCAACATTATTCACAGTAGCCAAGACATGGTAACAATCTAAGTGTCAATCAACAGATTAATGGATAAAGAAAATGCCATAAATACATAAAATATTATTCAGCCTTAAAAAAAGGAAATCCTGCCATTTGCAACAACATGGATGAACCTGGAGGACTATATACTAAGTGAAATAAGCCAGGCAAAGAAGGAAAAATACTACATGATACCACTTATATGAGGAATCTAAAATAGACAAACTCATAAAAGCAGAGAGTAGGGCTTCCCTGGTGCCCTACTGTTCCCTTTGGGAACAGTGGTTGAGAGTCCACCTGCCGATGCAGGGGACACGGGTTCATGCCCCGGTCCAGGAAGATCCCACATGCCGCGGAGCGGCTGGGCCCGTGAGCCATGGCTGCTGAGCCTGCGCGTCCCGAGCCTATGCTCCACAAAGGAAGAGGCCACAACACTGAGAGGCCCGTGTACCGAAAAACAAAAAAGCAGAGAGTAGAATGGGGTTGTCAGAGTCTGGGAGGAAGGGGTAAGAGGGAGGTATTAGTCAAAGAATATGAAGTTAATTATACAACATTAGTAAGTTCTAGGGATCTCCTGTACAGCATAGTGACTACAGTTAATAATGCTGTATTGTATACTGAAAAACTGGTTAAGAGGTTAGCCCTTAAGTGTTATTATCACAAACAAATAATCGCAATAATAATAAAGAGGGTGGAGGAAAGTTTTGGTGGTGTTGGATATGTTTATGCATTGATTGTTTTGATGGGTTCACAGATGTCCACTCATCTTCAAATTCATCAAGTCATATAAATTAAGTATGTATAGCTTTTTCTTTGTCAATCACATCTCAATAAACTGCTTTTAAAATTATTTTAAAATTTCCATTTTTACTGTGGCAGAAATATCACCATTATTGATTTATTTCTTCAAAATCTATTTCAAAATTTAAAATAAAGAGCTTTGGGAACATAACATAATAGGTTTGTTTCTAGATATTAACAGCCATTATGTGGAGAAAATTAGTTGGCTCCTGCCTAAAGAAAAATTCCCTGAGAAGAGTTCATTTCAGAATTAGACAAACAAAGGGTACCAAGCATAATATATAATCCATGTGTTGCTCAGAATGTAATAGTGAAAAACATGAATGAATGAATGAATGAATGACACTGCTTTTGGAAGGCAAGCCAATCTATGTAACCAAGACACAGGTTTTTAAATGGTCTGTATTAGCTTGAAGTCCTTTACTTTATGAGGGGCACTTGGCATTAGGGGGAAAGTATAAAGTGATAGGTGCCAAAGACAACCATCACCTATTTTTTTATATGTGTCCTGATTTTGGTTTATGTGCTGCTCCTTGCTCAGTTAGATACCTCATATGCTCTGTGGTGGGATAAGGGAAGTGCTTTGTTAGGTTTTACTTTGCAAAGCTTTACTAAACAAACCTGGAAATCCATAGTATTATTACATAAGTTAGACTGCAGTAAAAATTACCTAGGGTTTATATACAAATCATAATGATTTCCATTGTGCAATCAATTGACAAGATTTTGAACAGTTCTCCACGTGAGAACAAGCTGTATACTTCACACAAAAACTGAGATTACCTTATGGAGTTTCCAGTTCCAGCTCTCCAGGAAGAGCAATAAATGACACAAAATTGACAAACCTTGAGCTGCAATGAGCAAGAAAAAAAAAACTCCACAAAATCAGATATTAAAGTGGAGACATTTCTAACATATTATGGAAATTTTAAAAATTGTAAGACAACACCATGAAAAACTGTATACCAACAAACTAGATAGTTTGCATAAAATAGAGAATTGCCTGAAAGCACACAAAATACCAAAACTTACTCAAAAAGAAAGAGAAAAACTGAACAGACCTATAACAAGCAAAAACATTATATCAGTATTCAAAAGTCTCACCTAAAAAAATCCCAGGGCCAGATGGCTTCACTGGTGAGTTTTACAAAATGTTTTAAAAAGAATTAATACTAATCATTCTCAAACTCTTCAAAAAAAGAAGGGGGGGACGGTGGGAAGGAACACTTCCTAACTCATTCTATGAGAGCACCATCACGCTGATACTAAATCCAGACAAAGACATCACAGGAAAGAAAACTTTCAACACCCTCATGATTTAAAAAACGCCAAATACTCAACTATCTAGGAATAGAAGGAAACTACCTCAACATAATAAAGCCCATATATGAAAAGCCTACAGCTAACATCATACATAAGGTTAAAAGGCAGAAAATTTTCCTTCTAAGATCAAGAAAAATATAAGGATGCCAGCTTTCATCACATCTGTTCAACATAGTACTGGAATTAAATAAATATTTTCGACTTTTGAATAAATTTTCCTCTATTAGCATCTGAAGTCACTGACTCTAGTCTTTCATGTGTATTAATAAACATGTGTCTTCATTTAAAATGTTATGACAATTTTCCCTATCACAACAAAGGTGAATAGCGCTCTCTGCTTTAAAACAAAAGTTTCACACTGCCTGAGTAGATGCTCATTTTAATTAAACACTTTCTTTCCAAAGATGAGGCTGCCTCCCCTAACAAGGGTCACTGACCTGAAGAAGGAACCTGTGACCTGTGATTGCCCTTGTCATCCCAGTGTGTTTTTCAACACTGTTGTGTGAGATAAGGGTTTACAAGTGTGTCAGATGCAAATTGGATGGAGTCAATGATTTTTTTAACTAGTTTAATCATCATAATGTTCAGACCAAAGGTGTCTAAAGACAGTTCATGTGAATACAGAAAATAAAGATGCCTGGTGAAATATATCTCACTACACTCCTCCCTAGATAATTTCCAAATGGAGAATCCCTCTTAAGTGGACAATAAGAAAATACTACCCATCCTGCCTACTTTAAAGTCCACCAGACCCCAGGGTTTACACTTAAAGCTTCAACCCTAAAGTTAACAAACGTTATACATGTGGGAATGCCCTAGGATGCGTACAAACCTCAGTTCTTCGAGGTAATGAGTTTCAAGTTTGGCTTCAGATTGTGACCTCGGGTATAGTGTTCTCCTGAGCTTCTTCTGCTCCGTCAGCCAAATTACTGGCTTCCCTTCTGCTACATTATATCTGAACCTCACTTGCTTCACTGATATTCTTTGTCTAGTACATAAAATCACAAAGGCAGCTAAACAAAGACAAGCCTCTGTGATTGAGGTTAGGATGACATAAAAGAAATCTCTCTTGAGCTCCTTTCAGAATCTTAATGTTTCTCACTGCATTTAATGAGTGAGAGTGGCAGTTCCAAGACAGATTTCAGATGATGTGTCCTTAAACTTCTCCATCTGAAATGGTCTACTTTCTTTCCATCATTTTGATTTGCAAAAAAATAATGTCTGTGCTTTCTGTAGTTAGGCTATAAAAAAGTTGGTTTCGTGTGCATAGAGATCCCAGGACAAAAAATGACTTATATTATGGTAAGACCAAAACCAAAAGATGACTTTTGTGCCAGAAAAAGTCAGACCTCCATGATTTCTCTAAAAGTTCCCCTCATTCCCATGTGGGGCTACTAAATCCTGATTACATCTTCTCTTTAGCCTTCCATGCATATCTCTTTCAGTCAACTCCTTTTACCTTTAGTTCTCACATTACTTACTTGTGCTAGAAACTGAGTTCTGGACCCTTACAGCTTTATGGATTTTATCTATTGTGAGACTCTTTTCTTCAGCTGCTCTTATAATCTACTAATAAATCCTCTTTATGCTCTCTAAAACGTGTTGAGTGTACACTAACTATAAACTCTGTATTGCTCTGGGAAGCTGAGACCAAAACTTAAGAGGTTCCTAGTCTAGGGAGGAGTGGGTAGAATAACATCAGAGTAGAAAGGTAGTGAGATTCAGTGACCAAGAGTCATCCTCCTCTTCTAGACCCTAAATGCATGAGCTGAAAATAGTTTATTTTTCAGCTATTATTAACTATGCTGTCAACTCTGGTCAACAAAATTATTGGTAGTAAAAGAGAAGGGGGAAGAGCACATTCAGACAAATTTCTAAGGCAGGTGTTAAGGTATATGGAGTTTGTTTTCCACACACACAAGACCACAAGTATTGTGACCATTCTCTCCATTTCTGATGTTCCTGGGATATCCAGAGTTTTTAATATTCTTCTGACCTCTATTAGTTACTTAGACCATTTCTGCCTTGAAATATATGTGACCGGGCTTCCCTGGTGGCGCAGTGGTTGAGAGTCCACCTGCCGATGCAGGGGACGTGGGTTCGTGCCCCGGTCTGGGAAGGTCCCACGTGCCGCAGAGCGGCTGGGCCCGTGAGCCATGGCCGCTGAGCCTGCGCGTCCGGAGCCTGTGCTCCGCAAGGGGAGAGGCCACAATAGTGAGAGGCCCGCGTACCACACACACACACACAAAAATATATATATATATATATATATATGTGACCAAAATTCAAGTCTGAAGTTAAAAAAAAAGACTTATCTTTAATTAATTTACCTATCCAGTCATTTATGCAATTAACTAATATTTTCCGTGTGATTAGAGATAGAATAAACTGAGATATTTCTTTGTGGATTGTCCTCAGTTATCTACCTCCATAGAAATTACATAAGATCATTGTATCTAAAGGAGCTAATTTATAATATCATTAAATATGCTTTGTCCTCAGAATTGATTTAATTTAAACTTTGGGCAGATAGTAATTTTTTTTTTTTCACATCTTTATTGGAGTATAATTGCTTTACAGTGGTATTAGTTTCTGCTTTATAACAAAGTGAATCAATTGTACATATACATATTTTCCCATATCTCCTCCCTCTTGCATCTCCCTCCCTCCCACCCTCCCTATCCCACCCATCCATGTGATCACAAAGCACCAAGCTGATCTCCCTGTGCTATGCGGCTGCTTCCCACTAGCTATCTATTCCACGTTTGGTAGTGTACATATGTCCATGCCACTCTCTCACTTTATCACAGCTTACCCCTCCCCTTCCCCATATCCTCAAGT